>JAIUJO010000190.1:7500-85000 GCA_023846275.1 Vanilla planifolia
TCCTCCTCCTCCTCTTCATCTTCCTCATGTACTTCTTCTTTTTCTTCTTCTACATTTCCTTCTTCCTCCTCTTTTTCTTCTTCTTCATTCCTCTTCTTCTTTTTCTTCTTCTTTTATAATTCTCCTTCTTCTTCTTCTAAATCTTCTTCTTGTACTTTTTTACTTCTAACTTTTCTTCTTCTTCTTCGTCTTCTTCTTCTTCCTCATCTTCTTCTACTTCTTCATGTTCTTCTTCATCGTCATCATCTTCTTCTTCTTTTTGTTCTACTACTTCTTCTTCTTCTTCTTCCTCTTCTTCGACCACTTCTTCTTCGTCTTCTTCTTCTTCTACTTTTCTTATTCTTCTTCTTTGTCTTCTTCTTCTTCTTCTTCTTCTTCTCCTCCTGCTTCTTCTTCTACTTCTTCTTCTTCTTCTACTTCTACATCTAATTCCTCTTCTTTTTCTTTTTCTTAAACATCATCATCTTCTTCTTCTTGTACTTCTTATTCTTCTTATTCTTCTTCTTTTTCTTCCTCCTCCTTCTCTTCTTCTTTGTCTTTTTTCTACTTCTTTTTCTTCTTCTTCTTCTTCTTCTTCTTCCTATTCTTCTTCTTCTTTATCTTTTTCTTCTTTTTCTACCACTTCTTCTTCTTCTTCTTCTTCTTCTTCTTCTATCTCTTTTTCATTTTCTTCTTCTAAATCTACTTCTACTACTTCTTTTTCTTCTTCTTCTCTTGCTTCTACCTCTTTATTTTCTTCTTCTTCTTCTATTTTGTCTTTTACTTTTTCTTCAATTATTTCATCATTGTCTTCTTTCTATTCTTCTTCCTCTTCTTCTTCAACCTCTTCTTCTTCTTCTTCCTCTTCATCTTCTTCTTCTTCTCCTACTACTACTTCTTCTTCTTCTTCTTCATTTTTTCTTCTTCTTCTTCTTATCCTAATTCTTCTTCTTCTTCTTCTTTTACTTCTTCTTTTACTTCTTCTTCTTCATCTTGTTCTTCTTCTTCTTCTTTTTCTTCTAATTCAACTTCTTCTTCTTCTTCTTCATCATCTTATTCTTCTCTTTCTTCTTCTTCTTCTTCTCCTTTTCTAATTCTACTTCTTCTTCTTCTTCTTCTTCTTCTTCTTCATCATCTTATTCTTCTTCTTCCTCTTCATCTACTCCTACTACTTCTTCTTCTCCTTCTTCTTCTTCTTCATCATCTTCTTCTTCTTCTTCTTATGCTTCTTCTTCTTCTTCTTCTTCTTCTTCCTCTTCCTTTTCTTATTCTTCTTCAACTTCTTTTTCTTCTACATCCACCTATTCATCTTCTCCTTCTTTTTCTATTTCCTCTTGTTTTTCTTCTTGTTCCTCTTTTTCTTCTTCTTTGCCTTGTTCTTCTTCTTCTCTCCTCCTTCTTTTTCTTCTTCTTCTTCTTCTTCTTCTTTTTCTTCTTCTTCTACAATTTCTTCTTCTTCTACTTCCTCTTCTGCATCTTCTACTTCTTCTTCTTCTTCTTCTTCATCCTCATCCTCCTCCTCCTCGACTTTTTCCTCATCTTCTTCTTATTTTTAAATTACTATTTCTTCCTCTTCCTTTTCTTGTTCCTCTTCTAGCTTCCTCTTCTTCTTCTTCTTCTTCTTTTACTTTTTCTTCTTCTTCTTCTTCTACTTCTCCTTCTTCTTCTTCTTCTAGTTCTACTCCTTGATCTTCTTCTTTTTCTTCATCTTCTTCTTCTTCTTCATCTTCTTCCTCTTCTTCTTCTTCTTCTTGTTCTTCCTTTTCTTATTCTTCTTCTTCCTTTTCTTCTTCTTCTACATTTCGTTCTTCTGCGTCTTCTTCTTCCTCTACTTCCTTCCTCTATTCTAGTTCTTTTTCCTCCACTATTTCTTCTTCTTCTTTTTCTTTTTCTTCTACCTCTTCTTCTTCTTCTTCTATTTCTTCTTTTATTTTTTTTCTTCTTTTGTTTCTTCTTCTTTTTTTTCTTCTTCTGCTTCTTCCTATTCTTCTTCCTCAACTTCGACATCTTCTTCTTCTTCTTCTTCTTCTTCCTCCTCCTCATCTTCTTCTTCTTCTTCCTCCTCCTCATCTTCTTCTTCTTCTTCTTCTTCTTCTTCTCTTCTTCCTCCTCCTCAACTTTTTCTTCTTCTTCTTCGTCTTGCTCTTCTTTTCTTCATCATCTTCTTCTTCTTCTTCCTCTTCTTCTTCGTTTGTCTTCTTCTTCTCTTCTTCTTCTTCTTCTTCTAATTCTTCTTCTTGTTGTTCTTTTACTTCTTCTTAATCTTTTTCTTCTTCTCCTTGTTCTTCTTCTTCTTCTTGTTCTTCTCCTTCTTTTTCAAATTCGTCTTCCTTTTCTTCTTCTTTTTAGTCTTCTTCTTCTTCTTCTTCTTCTTCTTCTTCTACTTCTTCTTATTCTTCTTTTTCTTCTTCTTCTTCTTCTTCTTCTTCATCCACCTCTTCATCTTGCTCTTCTTCTTCTTCGTCTTCTTCTTCTTTTTCTAGTTTTCTTCTTTATCATCTTTCATCTTCTTCTTCTTCTTCCTCTTCTCTTCTCCTACAATTTCTTGTTGTTCTTCTTCTTCTATTGTGTCTTCCTCATCATCTTCTTCTTCTCCATCTCATCATCATCTTCTTCTTCTTCTTCTTCTTCTTCTCCTTCTCCTCCTTCTTCTTCTTCTTCTTCTTCTTCTTTTTCATCATCTTCTTCGTCTTCTTCTTCTTCTTCTTTTTCTTCTTCTTCTTCTTCTTTTTCTTCTACTTCCTCTACTTCTTTCTCTACTTCTTCTTCCTCTACTTCTTCCTCTTCTTCTTCCTCTTCTTGTTTTTCTTCTTCTTCTTCTTCCACTTCTTCTTCTTCTTCTTCTTCTTTGTCTTCTTCGTGTTCTTCTTCGACTTAATCTTCTTCTTCTTCATCTTCTTCCTCTTCTTCTTCTTCATCTTCTTCTTCGTCTTCCATTTTTTCTTCTTCTTCTTCTTCCTCTTCCTCTTCTTCTTCTTCACCAACTTCTTACTCTCCTTCTTCTTATTCTTATTCTTCTTCTTCTTCCACTTCTTCTTCTACTTCTTCTTTCTCTACTTCTTTCTCTACTTCTTCTTCCACTTCTTCTTCTACTACTTCTTACTCTCCTTCTTCTTCTTATTCTTATTCTTCTTCTTCTTCCACTTCTTCTTTCTCTACTTCTTCTTCTTCCACTTCTTCTTCTACTACTAGTTCTAATTCTTTTTCTTCAGCTTCTTCCTCTTCAACATCATCATTATCTTCTTCTTCTTCTTTTTCTTCTTCTTCTTCTTCTTCTTCTCCTTGTTCTCCTCCACCAACTTCTTACTCTTCTTCGTCTTTTTCTTCTTCTTCTTCTTCTTCAACATCTTTTTCTAATTCTTCTTCTCTTCGTTTTTCTTATATCATCATCAACATCATCTTCATCTTCTTCTTCTTCTTCTTCTTCTTCTTCTTCTTCTTCTTCTCCTTCCCCTTCTTCTTCTTCTTCTACTTCTTCTCCTCCTCCTTTTCCAACTTTTTTTGCTTCGTCTTCTTGCTCTTCTTCTTCTTCTTCTTCTTCTTTTTCTTCTTCTTCTTTTTCTTCCACAACTTTTTCTTCTTCTTACTTTTTTCTTCTCCTTCTGCTTCTTCTTCTTCTTTTTTTCTTCTATATCTCCTTCATTCATTCTTCTTCATCATCATCAAAATCATCATTATCTTCTTCTTCTCTTACGTCTTCTTCTTGTTCTACTACTACTACTAACTACTACTACTACTTTTTCTTCTTCTTCTTCTTCTTCTTCTTCTTCTTCTCCTCCTTTTTCTTCTACTTCTTCTTCTTCTTCTTCTTCATCTTTTTCTTCTCCCTCTTCTTCTTCCTTCTATTCTTCTTCTCCTTCTGCATCTTCTTTTTCTTCTTCTTCTTCATCTTCTTCTTATTCTTCTTCTTTCTCTTCTTCTTCTTCTTCTTCTTCTTCTTCCTCTTTGTCTTTGTCTTCTTCTTCTTCTTCTTACTCTTCTAATTTTTCATCTTCTTCTAATTCTTCTTCTTGTTCATCTACTTCTTCTTCTTCTTATTCTTCTTCTACTACTTCTTTTTTCCTGTTCTTCTTCTTTTTCTTCTTCTTCTTATTCTTATTCTTCTTCTTCTTCTTATTCTTCTCTATCATCTTCTTCTTGTTCATCTTTTTGTTCTTCTTCTTCCTCTTCTTCTTCTTCTTCTTCTTTTTCTTCTTTTTTTTTGGCTTTCTCTTCTTCTTCTTCTTCATCTACTTCTTGTTTCAATTTCTAAGAAATATCTTCTAGAATTTCTCTGTAAATTTTTTCCCCCTCTACTTTTGTCAAAAGTATTTCCAATTTCATTCATTTTTTATCTTCTATTTAGCATGTTCATTATCAAGCACATCTTCCTCTCAAATTAAAATTTCTCTATTTGATTCATCTTTCCCTTCTATTATATATATATATATATATAGAGAGTGAGTGAGTGAGTGTGAGATGAACAATAATTCTACTTGTGTCAAATATATACCATATTGGAATTAAATTCTTTGTTTTTCAAGTCTAAATAATTTGTCACTTTTACTAGATAGTTATACTTAGCTTATTCTACAATTCTTCATTTAAACAAAAGTTTGTAAATATTCATATATATAATTTTAAATATTTTTTTAAAATTTTTTTTATTTTTTAAGATACATTTTGACTCATAACATTTTAAACAGTTGAGGTCTCCATACTCAATCTTCTTGTTATATTAAACACAACTTTCTCGAACAATTTATATCATTTCTTCTTTATGTTTTGTTTTAATTTTCTTTGTTACTAAGTAACTCTAAATCTCTTCTCACATACCTTTACATTGCCATGATTTTGCTATATTACCTTGCTTAAATTTGTTTCCTTTCAACTTTAATATATATTTTTTTAGTGCTAAAAAATAATTTTTCATTATTTGTGAAATTGTTTTTGCCAAATTTCAATAATTCTAATTGAGGTATTATTAAGGCTAAACAAGCTTCATTGGTCTCACCTTAACAAGGTCTATCAAATGAAAAGAACATTAATACAATTTTTAGTATTTTATTTTTGAGGGCTTTGGCATGCTTTACCAGAGTTTTTTAATTTGTATCATATTTGATGATTAAGGATGTTACACTCAATGTCTTTCATTTCTTGGAATGCTTCTTTCCAAAATAATTTATCTTTTCCTCTTACTTTTTTGTTGGATTTTGTTGTATTGCTATATATCTATGAAACTACTCCCGTGTGACCTTTATATTATTTTTATGGCATATTGAACTAATTCCTTTCACTCATTTCAACTTTAATATTATTTAATTTTAAAATAATAATTTATTATCATTTATATTTATTTACTTTGGTAATTCATAATAACTCCAAAAAAAGTCCAACCAACTCAAAGTGATAGACACATGACTTGTCCCAATGGTCCTTATCGAATAAACTATTTATTTATATATATTCAAATGCTTTTTTCTTGGTTTTTTGTCAATTTATAAGATATTTTGACTTATAATTGATTTAATGATCCCTTTGTCATTTGTAGTAATTGCACTTGATGACAATCGAGATTAAACAAATATCATTAGACTCTTCTTGTTGAGTTTTGTCTCATTAAATATTTATTTTTTATATTATTTAAATATTTTTTAGGGTTTTGAAAAGATTTATTAAATATCTTGATTTATTGCTAATTTGATCTTTAAGGATGTCACAATATGTCTCCATAGTGTATTAGGTTTTAACTTTTAACAATTGTATCATTTCTTCCAACTTCTCTCCTTGAGTTGCCTATATTACTATGTATCTTTAAATCTCCTCAACAGGTTACCTTTACCTTGCTTTTATTTAATTATTTTTCATTGCTTCAATCTAGTTCGCAGTAGTTTAAATTTATACTTACTTAATATTAAAGTAATAATTTATTATTATGTTTATCTAGTTTTATAACTTGTTGTAATTCCAAATAAGGTTAGATATGGATGAAAAAGATATTGTTAGACTAATCTTGATGAGCTTTATTTAACAAGTTACAAATTTAAAAGTTTTTAAATATTTTAGTTTGGAGGATTTGTTCATGCTTTGTGAGATATTTCTATTCATGCATGACTTGATGATTGAAGATATTACAATCAATGTCATTGTCTCTTGGAATGAAACATTCTCACACAACATATCTCATTTCTTTAAAAAGATTTTTTTGATTTGGTCAAACTACTATATAACTCTCAATTTGTCTCAATTTATCACATTCATAATTTAATATATAATTACTAAATTTGACAATAACAATTTTTTATTATTAACACTTATTCATTTCAATAATTTGTAGTAATTATAAACAAAATCTAATCATGATCTAACAAATGTTGTTGCCCTCATCTTAATGAGCACCATTATATATATATATATATATTACTTTCTAGTGGTTCAGTATATTTTAAAAGGTATTTCATTTTGTAACTAACCTAGAGATACAGCAAGTTGAACTTGACTTTTTAGTACCCTAAAATATAGCTTTCCTAAAAACTTTATGTTATTTCTTCAAAATTAGTTTCATTGATTTTTTTATGTTGCAAAACAACTCTAAATCTCATCTTCTTTAACATTTTAATGTAATTTCTTTAGTCATATAATATTTCTTCAAATAATTTCAATTTACCTTTAATACGTATTTATTTAATATTAAAATAATAATTTATTTTTATCAATACTTTTTTACTTTGATAATTCACGATAATTCTAAACGGGGGTCTATTCGAGAAATAATAAATATCACTGGGCCAACTTTGATAAGCTCTATCATAATAAGCATTTACTTAAATAAATTAAAAAATTTTTAAATATTTTTAGTTTTTATATATTTTGGCAAGGCAATGCATTTTTTTTGATTTATACCTTGTTTGATGATCGAAAATATTGCATTAAATATCAGTAGCATATTAGAATGCTACTTTCTCAAGTAATATATCTTATTTCTTAAAATATTTTACTTTGATTTGGTTAAGATACAATGAAACCGGTATTCTTCCCTTTGGTTAACATTCGATTACATTTGTTTAGTTATTTTATAATTCTATAATTTTCCCATTTCAAGCTTAATATATATTTACTAAAGTTAATGTAATAATTTCTTATTTTTTATGCTTGCATAGTTTTGTAATTTATAATAATTCAAATGATGTACAATGGAGATAAAACAAATCTCACTAGACTCATCTGAACATACACTGTCTAATTAAATATTCACTTCTTATATTTTAAATATTTCATATTTTGGAATTTTTTTATTTTATATTCAATGTTTTTAGTATCTTGAAATTAAACTTTTGGGTAAAGTTTATCTTATTTCTTTGATTTATTTTTCTTTCACGTTATCATATGTTTATGTAACTCAAAATCTTTTCTTATGTGACATTTAAAAAGCTTTCATTTTGTTACATTATGTTGCTTTAGGTTTTCCTATTTCTACTTTAATATATATAATTACTTAATATTAAAATTTTAATTTACCAGTATCTAAGCTTCTTTATCTTCACAACACTTACTAATTGCAAATCAATTTTGATCTAGAAAAAAAGTCCATGTACTTGTCACAAGGAGCTCTATCTAGCTAATTATTATTTTTATTTGCTAATATTTATTTTCAAGGATTTTGGCAAACTTTGCAAAGGGTTTTGATTCATACCAAATTTCATGATTAACTACAACACATGATCTCCTTAGTATTGCAATCTAACTTTCCTATATAATCTATCTTATTTATTCAAAATTTTAACTTTGTTTTGATTATGTTACTATGTAACTCTAAATCTCTTCTCCTATAATTGTTACATTTTTTTTGACTTGGTAACATTGCATTGCTTAAATTTAATTAATTTCATTTCCATATAAACTTTCTTAATATTAAATAATAAGTTAGTATTATTTTGCTTTATTTATTTTTGTAAGTCACAACAACTCATACAAAATTTGATCAAGAAAAAAATGTCATCAAAATCATTAGGACGAGTTCTATCCATTTAAAAATTTATTATTATAATTTTTAATACTTTTATTTTCTATGAAGTCAGCTTCTTTTATTTGACCATTTGATTTGCAACTCATTTTATGATTTGGGATGTCACACATGACCTTCATTGTATCTTGGAATGAATCTTTTTTGTACACATTGTCTCATTTTTTTCACATTCTTCTCTAATATTTGGATATAATACATTACTTAAATTTATCACTTTTCTAGTTTAATAAATATTTATTAAACTTTAAAATAGTAATTTCTTTTAATTTATGCTTATTTATGTTTTTAATTCATAGTAAAATTAACGAGGTTTTATGAGATGAAATAAATATCACGAGATTCTTCTTGAAAAGCTATATCCAACTAAATATATTTGAAAAATTTTTAAATATGTTATTTTTTAAAGGTTTTGGTAACCTTTCTAAGAAATTTTGATTATCAATTAATTTGACCAATGATTCTCAAAACAATGTCAGATCAACTCAAACCAATTGTGGCTCAACCCATTAAGATGAGCTCTATCAAATTAAATATATAAATTTTTCAAAATATTTTATTTTCAAAATTTTTTTCATGTTTTAAAAGATATTTTTTATAGTAGTTCGTTTTATAATTGGTGAGCTTATACATAATCCTCATAGTATTATGGAATAACTTTTTTCATGCAATTAATCTCTTTTCCTTAATTTTTTTATTTAATTATAATACCACTTAACTATATTTTTTCAATCTCTTATAATGTGACTTTTGCAACCACTTGATTTGGTTATAACACATTTCTTCAATCTATCTCATATCAACTTTAACATAAGTTACCAATTTCTTTATTTCCAAATGTGGCTTAATCGAGTTGTAAGAATCATATTTGGACACGTCCCAATGAGCTAATTCTACTAAATGATAAATTTTATATTTTTCAAAAAAATTTATTTTGTGGGATTTTGCCTTACTTTATGAGTTAATTTGATTCATACAATGTTCGACTATTGAGGATTATTTAGTTACACTATCATGAAACTCTGAATCTCCTCTCAAGTGGCCTTTATATCGTATTAATTTTGTTATATTATGCTACTTCAACTTTTCTCGTTTTAGCTTTAATATATATTTACTTAGTATTTAAATTATAATATATTATTATTTATGCCTAGATAAATTAGAAATTTTAAAAAATTCTAAATGAGGATTGATTGAGAGGAAACAAATATCGCTGGACTCAGCATCACAAGATATATCAAATTAAATATTCATTTCTATATTTTTAATAATATTATTTTCTTTTGTTTTTGCATTTTTATCATGCTTTTTTTGAACTCAATTTAATAATCAATGATGTTACAATTAATATTAATATCTTGGAATGTAATTTTTTTGTATAATTTGTCTTATTTTTTAGTTTTTTAATTTAGTTATATAACTATTAAACTCTTATTCTCTACTAGTGCAACCATTAAATCACTTCCACTATTATGTTAAATTTTTTCAATTTATCTAATATAGTTTTAATATATATTTTCTTAATATAAAATTATAATTTATTTTTTTTAATTTATTTATTTAAGAAATTGATAATAATTATAAATATAGTCTTATTAAGGTGAAACAACCATTGTTGGTGTAGTCTTACTAAGCCCTACACATTTAAATTTTTTTTGAAAATTTTAAAATATTTTCTAGTATTTTAGTTTATTTTATGAGATATTTTGATTTATATCTAATTTGATGATCAAGAATGTTACACTTGATCTTCATAGTATCTTGAAATGAAACTTTATTACCCAGTTTATCCTATTTTATTGAAAATATTTTTCTTTGATTTGGTCATATTTGTATATAAGTCTAAATCTCCTTTCATGTGAATCATTGCATATCTTTATTTGGTTATTTTATGTTTTTTAATTTATATTATTTTTTTTTGAACATATTCTTAATTAATATTAAAATATTAATTAATTATTATTTATATTTTGTTCCTTTTGCAATTTCTACTAATTCCAAAAGAAGCATAATTTCTATTAAACAAATATGATTTATCTCAACAAAATGAAATCTATCATAACAAGTAAACATTTTATGTTTTTACATATGTTATTTTGTTATGTTATTGTTGAGTCATCCTTGCATTTGATAATTCAAGCCTTAATTATTCAGCAATTTATTCTAATGGCCTTATTAAAGGTGAAATTGGTTTACATGTAAAGAATAAGCCATGCGCTTTTGGAGATAGTGAATTAGTGGTCTTAAAAGTACCATGAAGTGTTCAGCAAGTTTTAAAGATTGAAGACATGCACATCAACTTTGATGAGATTTTATTTTACTATGAAATGTAATGTTAGCTTCTTCATTTTAAGACACTCTCCTTATTATCAATTTCAAATAATATTTATGCATCTAAATTATTCAATCATCTTCTCATTTTAATAAATAAATAAAATTCAATTTTTAAATTTCTTAATTTTTTTATGGTTCGATTCCTACTTAAACTAATAATTTATAATTAAATTATTGAACCATTTTTTCTCGATTAAATCACACTTTTGCATTCTTTTCAAATTCTATATTAGGTTGATTGCTAAATTTTTATTATATCAAAAAATAATTAAATTACAATTTTCATAATTAAATAAAACAAAAAGAAATTATGCCCCATACTAAGTTGTGCCTGAATTCAAAGCTATCAAATTGGGTTGGACCGAACAAGCTCTCAAAAGCCTCAGGTGAGGAAATCGTTGGAAACAAATTGGGACGAGCTTTTTTTGGTTAATGGCGCATTCCTGAACTTGGTAGGGTAAGGTGGTGGATAGAACTAGGAAACACTTAAAGTAAGTATGCATGCATTGGCTTGTACATATATAAACATGTATGCAACGAGTACATGCAGGTGATCACTTCTTAAGTGCACAAGTGTGGAGCCAGTCACATCCACGCTCTACATGATACCTTCACCAAAGCTTTATAAATTCCAAGCACTATCATTCCCTAGATGTGGGACAAAAATCCCTTATACCCTTTTGCATAAAAAATTAAGAGCACTCAAAGCCATTCGATCACACATTTTTGTGATGGCATAGTCGAGATTACCTTCACCTTTAAATAGTAAGCTTCATAAAACCAACCATCCAATATATGAGTTGATCAAATGGCTACAACTTGATCTGCTATAACTCATTGATCCATTTGGCAATCATGATCTCATCTGGCTTCATCAGATGTCTATTTTTAGTTTAGCAATTTAAAATAATTGATCTTTGATTTTATGGACTGGATCTCTCGTTTTGGAACTATATAGTGTCGATCTAATACAATTTTATTGACGATTAACCAAATGATCAATATCTCATCTAAATTGCTAGACTGACCAAGATCTAATGAAGCTGAATCAAACCATTTAGAACTAATCTACCTTTGTAGCATTTCAATAGATTATCTACATCTCTTTTGTATTAATCTAATAGCTCCAACCAAAAGAACAAAAATTAGAAGTAATTTGTCAAGACACTTCACAACTAAAAGAAACTAAAATAAATCTTCTTACACCTGATTATGAGCTATATAAAATAGATTTTGGTGAAACTATAAAGAAGATGTTTATGCTATTTATTAATATTACTAATACACTAAACAGAACTTTGAAAAATGCTTTCTAATATAGAACTTGTAAAAAACGGCTAAGGATTCTACCCAAAGAGTTTGATCCTATTGCCATAGTGATAAAGGCAACCAAAGACATGAATAAGCTCATATTGGATGAGCTACTTTGCAGAATTATTAATGGCCAAAATTTAGATGAATAGAAGGGTTGAAGATGAGGGTTCCACCTATAAACAAACCATTAAGGAAGAAAAGAATAACTATTGGCATTTAAAGCAAGAAAGGTGGATTCAGATGAGGCGTTGATTTTTCTATGGATTTGAAGGAAGAGGTAAATTTTTATGTTAAAGGTTAAGCGAAATATTTGGCAAAAATATTTTTGAAGAGAAATTAGCAAAAGAAGAAAAGAAGGGAGAAGATGAATGCTCTGAGATGTTATCATTGCAGTCAAACTGGCCATATTAGATTAGAGCATCCACAACTAAAAAATATAAAAGAAAAGATGAGGGAAAGAAGAAGAAATTCTTTCAAGCTGAATAATATGTTTAGGAAAATTCTAACTCCACAACTTAAAATAATGAAGAGGAATGGATGTTGTGCTTCATTGTAAATGATGTTTGAAGCAGATCTACTAAAAAAGAAATAAATGAGGTAAGCACTTTTCCTTTTGATGTTCTTGAAGATAATTATAGAAAATTCATCAGTACATTAACTTTTATTTTTTTGTGCAAATAAAAAAGAAAAAAAGAATGATCATCTACATTTTTTTAATGAAAGAAGATAGTAAAAAATATAAGGGCTTGAAATTTTTGATGAAACAAATCCCATGATTATTGAGAATACTTCATTGAAAGATGAAATTACCTATTTAAAACAAAACTTCACGTTCTCAAACTTGTAAAATTTTCTAATGCTTGAAATGTTGTTCATTTTTCTAAAAATAAGTATATATCTTCTTTTGAACACATTCAAAATATTTGAAATATTAAATGCTTTTGTTGTTGTAAAAATGAACATTCCTTCAAGAACTGTAAAATTAAGAAAAATATTTCATGTTCAAAATAAAGTTTTAAAATGGAAAATTAAGAATGACACAATAAATTGTCTTATAATGAATGTTAGTAGCCAGCCCAAGTATGGAGATACCATATGTAAAAAAAATTTTCAATACTAAAATTTATTAGATTTAGTGATAATATCAATTTCTTTGAAAAAGGTGGACATTATAAATAACTATAGCATGCTAAATTCAATAATTGTTAAGAAGTAAATATAATAATTCTTTCAGGAGATTCTTTGAAAAAATATGATTGGGTTCACATATAATTTATTATTAAGAAATTAAATGTTTATTGTTTATGAGAAATTTTTTTTATTTAATAAGCTTTTTTGAAATATAGAAGTCCATCAAAAATCTTGTTAATTTGATTTGAGAATCAAAAAGATATATATATATATATATATATATATATATATATATATATATATTGTTTAATGAGTCAATCCTAAAAATCTTTAATAGAAACTTAAATTAGGTTGATGAATCTTGAATTGACAAAAGGGATTGCATGGAACAAAGATAAGAATATAATGCATAAGGTAATAATTATGTAAAACAAAAATTGTGTAAATTGCACCTCCCTTTTGATGATGTCAAAAGGGGAGAATGAATATGGTTTAGCTAAAATTTATAATAGTCATAAAGTGAGGAGAAGCATGCAGTAAAAGTGAGCATGAAGTAAGTGAGAGCTTCTAGATTTTATTTTTAATACCTCTTATCATTTATTGAATATGTATTTTTGTTTGTCATATTTTTATGTAAACATTTGTGTCAACCCATCATCAAAAGAAGGATATTGTTGAGTCAACTTTGTGTTTGATGAGTCAAGCCTTAAATTTTTGTCATTGTATGATAATGTGGTTATTTAGTGTAAAATAGGATTACATGTAAGGAATAAGCCATTAACCTTGGGAAATGGTGATTTAATGATCTTCAAAGAACCTTGGAGTGTTCACTAAATTTGTAGGATTAAGGACATGTGTGTCAGCTTCAATAAGGTTTTATTTTATTTTGAACTTAGCTTGATGATTTTATGCACTCTTCTTTCACACAAATTTCAAATCATATTTGGGCATCTAAATTATTCAATCATCTTTTTGATTTAGCAACAAAATAAGATTCAATTTTTAGAAATCCCAATTCCTTTTGGGGTTCAAAACCGGCATAAACCATTCATTGATAATTTTCTTCTTGAACTATTCTTTTCTTGGTTAAATCATACTTTTATATTCTTACCTAATTATATGTAAGGTTTATTCTTAAATCTTGACTACATGAAAAAATAATTCTATTAAAGTTTTCATAATTAAATAAATTAAAAAAATTGTGCCACATCCAAAGATGTGCCAAAATGCAAAGCTACAATCCTGATGTCAAGAAACTGTCACGAACAAATTGAGTTGAGCTCATTCTGGCTAACATTGAATTCTTTAAACAAGTCAGGCAACGTAGTGAACAGAGAGCTAGGTAACTCGAAAAAATTTCTTATGGTTAAGATTAGACCCATTTAAAATTGTATTCTGTGAGTATGCCTAGGTGATCAATTATCAAGCAGACAAAAGGGGAGGCCACCCACTTTATGCTTTGCATAATACCTCTTCTCCAATGCTTATAAATTCAAAATACCTATCGTTCTCTACAATGTGGAGCTAAAACCATTACACCCATCTACATCAAAAACTAACAAGACTCAAAGCCATTCGATCACAAATTTTTGTTATCGAAAGGTGGAGATTGCCTCCTTCAAACAATGAGCTTAATTGATCCAACTATCCATTTCATAAGCCAACCAGATTGTTATAGTTTCATCGGCCATAACTTGCTGATCCATCCGATGGTTGTTCTCTAGTCTATCGTCATCATATGGCCATTTTTATTTTTACCAATTGAAAAAATCTATCCTTGGTTTTATGGCCCATATCTCTTCTATTTCAATCCTATAGTCCAAATCTAATACTTATTTTGTCATTGATAATCAAATGATAAAACTCTCATTTCAATTAATCTAGTAACCATGATCTAATCAAGCTCGATCCAACCATCTACAACACATATGTATTTATAACATTTGATTATACGTTTGAGATCTCTTTTGTGTCAATCCAATGGCTCAAGTTAACCATACTGAATGACTAAATAAATAGACATTATATATGCCTTACACTAGCTGATTTAAAATAAATTACAAGTCATTTGGAAGAGTGTTTTAGGGTGTTTGGCCATAGCTTCTTAAATAGCATTTACTTGTCTTTCTGATGACTACAACAAACATTTTTCAATAAATACATAAAATTGTGAATGAAATAACAAATGATTGTGAACAAGATTTTAACATGTCAAAGAAGGTCGATGTTATATTCTACTGGTGTAAACTTCCCCTTGCAACGCCTATGGCTTATGACAATTAGAAATTCCAAATTCTTCCAACTACACCTAATTCTTCCAAGCTTCATTCTCTTCATTCTCCCCATCATTTTAAACTCTTTGTATGTTTTTATATTTATCGACAAACATAAGAAAAATTGTATGATTTTATTGAAAAATTGTTTCTTATAATATTTTTTTTTTATTTTGAGTTGTGATTCCCAGCTTTTGAGAATACCTAAATTAAATTTTAGCTCATACAAAATCGTGTTAGGGTTGAGCTCACAAAACCTTGTGTTATAGTTTACCTACAAAAGTTAGCAGGTTGGAGGTGAACCACAGAAGAAAATCTCAAGTACGTTGGAGGTGAATCGTAAAACAAAATCTCAAGTTGTAACCCTTTTATTAGTGGATTTTTTCCTTGACACCAATTTAGAGTAGACATTGGTTCTAGTTTGTACTGAAATACCTAAAAATTTTACTATACCATTTAAACTTTTATTTTTTTTTATAAAAATTATAAAACTAATATTATTTTTAATAAAGTAATGAGTAAATAAAAAAATATTTTTTAAAAGATATTTTAAAAATAAATATAGTAATAAAATTAGAAAAATAAATTTAAAAATTTAACTCACCCCCCTCTTGTGTGACTCACGTACTCATTTTCACTTCATTATCATTAGAGCTGGTTCTTTACATGAAGAAAGTAAAATCACTTCAGTGATCCATCATCTGCATTTTAACTATCTTCTGAGTTTTCAATTATCATTTTGGACACATACTGATTTAAAATTTTCTTCACTTTTGCTTGGTTTCAAAATGCATGTTTCTTCATTTAGTTTTTATGTTTGTGATATCTCTCCATCCATGATTGATATTGGTGCAACACTTGAAGGATGTCCTTCTTTTGCCTATCTACCATTATTTAAGGAAGAATTTTATTTATATTAGAAAATACATTTAGAACATCTATTCAATCAATTGATTTAGAACTTTAAAAAAATTTTATTAAAACATCTGATTTCCTAGATATTCATAGAATAATAAAATTAACACCATTAGTGAACTTAGTAGCACCAAATAAGTTTGGCACAACTCAGTGTACGAGTGTAAGAGCACTCAAATACATTTAATATTCCAAATCTCTAAGTTAATTTAATCAAGTTATGAATTCATATACCATATGAAGTTTGGAAAAAATTGGATGCTACCTTTGAAGCCACATCAAAAGTAAAAGAAACAAAAATAAGTCTTCTTATGCATAATCATAAAAGCTATTTAGAATGGATATGGGAGATAATATAAAGAAGATCTCTATGTGATTTACTAAAATTACTAATGAATTAGTAAATCTCTGAATAGTACTTTCTAATAAAGAAGTTGTTCAAAAAGTGTTAAGAATTCTATTAAAAGTGTACGATACTGTTGCCCAGATAATAGAGGTGATCAAAGACATAAAAAAGCATAAGTTGGATGAGGTACATAGAGAATTATTAATGGAAAAAATTTATGTAAATAGAAAAATTGATGAGGATGCTTCCACTAGCAAGCAAAGCATATAACAAGAAAAGAGGAACCTTTAGCAACTAAAGAAACCAAGAAAGATTTAGATGCAGCATCAAACTCTTATATGGATTTGGAGGCAGAGATAAATTTCCATGTTAAAAGCTTAGGAAAAAATTTTGTAAATAGTTTTATGAAGAAAAATTAGAAAAGAAGAAAAGAAAGGAGAAGAAGAATGCATGAAGATGTTTTTATTGTGGCATAACTTACCATATTAGGCCAGATTGTCCACAACTCAAAGAAGTTGAAAGCAAAGATTAGAAAAATAACTGAATTAAGAAGAAGATATCCATTCGAGCTGGATGGACTTTTTTAGAAGATTATAACTCCATAACTTTAAATAGCTAAGAGGAAGGGATGTTGAGCAATATGGAAAATGATGAATAAAGAATATCTAGTGAATATGATGAAGTGAATGAGCTAAGCACCTAGCCTCGTGATGTTCTTGAAAATAATTACATAGAAGTCATAAGTACTTTAACTTCTTTAATGTGTGTAAAAAAATTTTAAAAACTTTCCAAAAAAATGCTGATCTTCTATATTTTTTCATGAAAGAAGATGAGGAAAAAATAGAAATGCTTCAAATTTGTGATGAAAATTTTCCATGATTATTAAGAATAATTCTTAGAAAAATTAATTTTATAGGTTTAAAAAAACTTACTTTCTTAAACATGTGAAATTTTCTAGTACTTCACTTAGTGTTAAGTTTTCTAAATATAAGGATATGTATTCTTTTGAATGCATTTAAAATATTTCAAATATTACATAATTCTACTATTGTAGAAGAGGATATACCTTCAATGATTGTAACATTGAGAAAAATATTTCAACTTAAAAATCTTGTTAGAACTTGGTAATTAAATTGCACTTCCCTTTCGATACAGTCAAAAAGGGAGAATGAATATAATTTAGATAAAATTCAAATTAGTCATAAAATATGAGGGAGCACGTTGTAAAAGAGTGCATAAAGTAAGGGAGAGCACATTTAATTTATTTTTATGCCTCTTATTATTTTTGAAATATATGGTTTGAACTTAACATTTATTTTTTTTCATCATCAAAGTAGGGAGATTATTATGTCACCCATGTTGTTGATGAATCAAGCCTTAAATATTTAGTATTTTATTCTAATAAGCTTTTTAGTATCAAATAGTTTGCATTTCAATAACTAGTCATACACTTACAAAGTTGGTGAATTAGTATTCTTCAAAATACCTTGGAGTGTTTAATAAGTTTAAGGATTGAAGAAATGAACATCAACTATGATAAGGATTTGTTTTACTAAGAAATAGAATGTTAGCTTGTTGATTTTAAGGCACTCTTCTTTTGTATCAAATTAAGATCATATTTAATCATCTAAATTATTTAAGCCTCTTTTTTGTTTACAAAATAAGTATGATTAAATTTTTGAATGTCTTAATTCTTTCTATGGTTAATATCCATCATAAACCATTTATTAATAATTCTTGTTTTTAATCTTTCTTTCATTAGTTAAATTATACTTTTGTATTCAAGACAAATTTTTTGTTATGTTGATTGTTAAATCTTGATTATATTAAAAAAATTAATCTACAAAATTTTTTATAAGTTCAAAAATTACAAAAAAAATTTTGTCACATCCTAAGATGTGCCAAATAGCAAAGTTACAAGCAAGCCCAACCAGGCACTTGCAAGCCTCGAGTTAAGAAACTATTAGACTTAAATCAGGTCAAGCACATTGCGCTTAATAGAAAATAGCTGAACTTAGTGGGGTAAGGCAATGAATAGAGAGCTAAGAAAGACTTAAACACAATATGTATGTGTCGGGTCAGACCCCTATAACCTGTATGCTATGAGTACACACATGTGATTAATTCGTAAGAGCACAAGTGGTGGAGACAACCATATTTTTTCTATGCATGAAACCTCTACCTTAATGTTTTTAAATTACAAACAACTATCCTTCCTTATAATGTGGGACTAAAATAATGTTTCCCATCTATATCCAAAACTAGCAACACTCAACATCTAGTCATGCATTTTCACAATTGCATGGTTGAGATGACCTCCATCTTTAAACAGTAAGGTTAATAGATCCAACTATCCATTCGATGAGTTTATCAAATAATTACTAATTCATCTGCTATAACTGATGTTCCATTTGATGGTCTTGACCTCATTCGACTTCATCGTATGGTTATTTCTATCAACGCTATTTGAAATAATCTTTCCTTGATCTGATGGCCCAGATCTATCCTATTTTAGTCTTACGTTACAGATCTAACATCGATTTTACTGTCAAATAATTTAATTATCCATGTCTAATCTGATTTAATTGAGTGACTGAGATATAATCAAGCTTGATTGAACCACCTAGAATATATCTGCTGTTACAATCTTTGATGAAATGATAGAAATCTTATTTTTATTGATCCAACGGATCCACTTAAACTTGAATAATAGGTAAATAACCAGCCATTTATATATGCCTTTGTAGCAGCATTTTTAGATTAATTTCTAAGGCATTTGAAAAAGTACTTTAGGTTTTTTGGTATGGCTTATCAAACAACTTTTACATGTCTTTCTGAAGGCTATACCAAAATATTTTCTAAAAATACCTAACCATTATGAATGAAATAACAAATGAATGTGAATAAAATTTTCACATCACAATGAAGGTTTGCACAATATTCTACTTTCATAAATTTCCTTTGGCACTATTGACGGCTTATGACTACTAGAAATTTAAAATTCTTTCAATAAAGCCTAATTCTACCAAGATTTGATTTCTTAATTGTTTTTACCTTTTTGAACTCTTTGTGACATTCTATATTTAGCAACAAATGTAAGAGTATTTGGATCATTTTATCAAAAATTTGTTTCTCGCTATATTTGTTTCCTTTTTCGATGGGCGGCCCGACATTTATGAAAGCTTGAGTTTAGTTTGATCTCATAAAAAACTGAGTTAAGAATGAGCTCATATAAACTTCAATTATAGTTGAACCTACAAAAGCTAGTACGTTAGAGGTGAAATGTAAAAAAAAACATCGAGTAGGTCATTAGTGAACCCTAAAAAAACTTAGGTTGTAAACCTTTTCATGGTATTGTTTTTTTCCTTCTTCAGTTGGGGCTGGACATAAGTTCTTGTCTAAACAAAACTACTTAGAAAGTTTTGTGTACTAATTAAATTTTTTCATTAGAAAAATTATAAATTAATATACTTGTAAATCAAAATTTTTTTATAAACATAAATTTATTTTTATAAAGAATATTTTATAAGTAATTAGAATAAAAAATAACAAAAATAGTTCAAAACCATAATTCAACCCAATCTTATGGGATTCATACATTCATTTTCACTTCAATTCATATAAGAGTAGTTTCTTTTTCTTAAAGTGAGTCAAATCACTCGAAATTATCTATTATGTATGCTTTAGTTATTTGTTTTGCTTTATTAATCGTTATTTTGTTGCACACGAATTTCTACTTCTCTTTTATCACTTTTGCATTCTTTCGAAAATATGTTTTTATTAGTTTACTTCTAATGTTTTTAATATCTTCATTAATGATTGAAATTAGTGGGACACTCAATGATTGATCATCTTCAAAACGTCCATAATTAGTTATGGGTGAATTTTATTTATATAAAAAATATATTTATAATTTTTATTCAAACAATTGAGTTAAAACTTTGAAAAATACTTACAAAATCACGTGACTTAGAGATTCACACACAAATTTAATTAAGACATCTTGTTGACATAATATTGATCAAAAGACAATGACACAACTCAATGTAAGAGCACTCAACTTCTTTCATTGTGGCATATCAACAAGTGAGTTTAAATATGTTATGAAATTGAATACCATACATGAAGTTCCAAAAAAATTAAAAGTTACTGATGAAGACACTCCACAAGTAAAAGAAACTAAAATAAGTCTTCTTACACATGATTATGAAGTATTTAGAATGGATACTAGAGATACTATAAAGAAGTTGTTTATACGATTTACTAATATTACTAATTAATTAGCAAAATTAATTAGCAAAATTTTAGAAAAGTTTTTTCCAATGTAGAAATTTAAGAAAAGTGCCAATGTCTACCTAATGAGTATGATCACTATGCCATGGTAATAAAGATAGCCAAAGACATGAATAATCTCATTTCTAATAAACTATTGGGAGAATTATTAACAGAAAAAATTGAGATGAATAGGAGTGAAGAGGAAGCTTTCTCTTGTAAGTCAAAGCATGAATCAAGAAAATAAGAACCTCTGGCATTTAAATCAACCAAGTAATATCCAAATGTGGCATTAATCTTTCTATGTATTTGGAAGAAAAAGGTAAATTTTCATGTAAAAATTTAGGAAAAGATTTTATAAAATGTTCCATAAACAAGAATTGGCAAAAGAAGAAATCAAGTTGAAGATGAAGGCACCGAGAAGTTTTGATTGTGGTCAAATCGGCTGTATTAGACTTTATTGTGCAAAACTCAATGAAAGTAAAAGAAAAGATGAGAAAAAGAAGAGAATGTAGATTAAAAAAGCCTTTTAAGCTACTTGGTGTTTTTCAGAAGGTTATGATCCCTCAACTTAAAATAGCGAGGAGAAAAGTTTGTTTTACTTCGAAGCAAATGATGATTCAAGCACATATAATTAGAAAAAAGAAATGAATTTGGTGGGCACTTGGCCGCATGATGTTTTTAAAACAATTATAAAGAAATCATTCATGCTTTAACTTCTTTAATGTGTGCACTTAAAAAATTAAAACTATTTTACAAAGAAATGATCGATTTTTTTGATATTTTAATAAAAGATTATTCAAAAATAATTAGAAATGCTTGGAATTGGTGATGATAGAAATTTCATCATTAATTATAAATTTTTTCTTGAGCAAAAAGAGTTCATTATAAATCTTTTAGATTTGATTTGAGAATTAGAAACAAAAGACATATATATTGTTTGATAACTTAACCATAAGAATCTATAATAAAAATTAAATTAATTGTTGATGAATCATGGATTAATGATTGGGTGTTGTAGATACAAAGATAAGAAAATAATTCATTGGATACTATTTGGGAAAAACAAAAATTGTGTAAATCACACTTCCCTTTTATTGTGTCAATATGGAAGAATGAATGAGGTTTAGATAAAATTTAGATTAGTCATAAAGTTAGGGGGAGCATGTGGTACATAAGAGCATCAAGTAGGGGAGAGTATATATCTTTTATTTTTAATGTCACTTATCATTTATTCAATGTATGTTTTTATATATTTTTATCTAAACAATTATGACTTGTCATCATTAGAAAGGGGTGATTGTTGAGTCAACATTATGTTCAGTAAGACTAGCTTTATATGTTTTGTATTTTGTTCTAATAGGCTTGTTTAGTGTGAAACAAATTTATATGTGATGAATAAGCCATGCAATTTTGAAGATTGTGAATTAGTGGCCTTCAAAGTACCATGTAGTGTTCTGTAAGTTTCATGGATTGGAGAGATGTACACAGGCTTTCATAAGGTATTATTTTACTATGAAGTAGAATATTGGCCTATTAATTTTAAGGCACTCTCTACTTTTATATCAATTTCAAATCATAGTTAGGAATCTAAATTATTCAATCATATTCTTGATTTAGCAAATAAATGTGATTAAATTTTTCAATATCTTTATTCTTTTCCTTCTTCAAATCTTACATAAATAATTCATTGACAATTTTTTAAATTATTCTTTCCATAATTAATTCATACATTTGTATTCTCACAAAATTTTATGTTATGTTAATTTTTAAATAATTATTACATCCAAAAATAATTTTATGCCACATCGCAAGCCCCTCAATGCAAAGATGTTGGGTCGATAGGCCTAGGCAAGCACTCGGAAGGCTTGGGTCAAAAAAAGGTCATAACTAAAGAGGGTCGAGCCCAATCTAGTTGAAGATGAATTCATTAACTAGGGTAAGAAAGGCAGTAGAGATTTGGGCAAAACCCAAAATAAGTATGTATGGGTCAGGTCTGTCTGGCGTAAACCAGCATGCTCAACTATGCCTAGGTGATCAATTCTCGAGCACATAAAGGGGAGCTAACCCCATTTATGCTCTATGTGGCACCTCTACCTAAAAGTTTATAGATTCCAAACAATTATCATTCCATGAAATAAGGGACTAAAATCCCTTGTGCACTTTTACATCCAAAATCAACAGCACTTATCATCAATCAAATCGCACATTTTTTGTGATTGTATGGTAGAGATCACCTCCCCTTTTATGGAATGACCTTAATAGATACAACTGTCCGTTTGATGAGCTGAGCAGATGGTTACTATAACTGATTGATGCATCTGTTTGTCAAGATCTAGTCCGACTTCATCGGACGGCTATTTTAATTTCTTTGTTTGAAATGATCCATTCTTGATCAGATGGCCATGATCTCTCTTATTTGAATGCTATAGTCTAGTTCTTGTACTAATTTTATCATTAATTAATTGAACGATCTATATCTCATCTGAATTAACAGAGTGGTTAAGATCTAATCAAGCTCGTTCCAACTGTCATGAACACATCCACCTTTACAGCATTTCATCGGATGGTCGTGATCTCTTTTGTGCTGATGCAATTGGCTCCAGTCAATCTAGGTAAATAGTTAAATAAGTAGCCATCATAAAAGCTATATTAGTATAATTTTTGAGTCATTCAAAAAAGCATTTTATCCTATTTGGCAATAGTTTTTCAAACAGTTATTACTTGTTTTCCTAATGGCTGTAACAAGTTTTTCTATAAATACCTAACTATTATGAATGAAATAACAAATGAACATAAACTAGATTTTAGCATCTTAAGGAAGGGTTGCACATTATTCTACTAACTTAAATCTTTGCCAACACCTACATCTATGACAACTATAAATTCAAAATTCTTCCACCAAAGCCTATTGCTTCAAATCTTTAATTTTCTTAATTCACTTCATCATTTTAAACTATTTGAGCCTTTTATATTTATCAAAAAGCATAAAAATGTTTAATATTTTTCTCAAAATTTTTTTTTTATGTATGTTTGCTTTTTGGTTGGGAAACCTCGCATTTGCAAAAGCCTAAGTTTTGTTTGGTCTCATAAGAAACCAAGTTAAGGTTAAACTAGTAAATGATTGAGTTATAGATGAACCCACAAAAGGTAGTATGTTACTGGTGAATCGTGGGAAAAAATCTCAAGTATATTATAGGTGAACCACAAAGGAAAACCTCAACTTGTATCCCTTTGTAAGTGCAGCTTTTTCACAACCTCAATCGGGGGTGGCCGTTGATTCTAGTTTGAATCGAACTACCTAAATATTTTGGTATACCACTTCAAATTTTTTTTTTCATTGCAAAAATTATATATTAAAATATTTGTAAATCAAAGTTGTTTTAAAGCATAAATAAGTTTTTAATGAACATTGCAAAAATAAATATAATGAAAAATAAGTAATAATAGTTTAAAGCAACAATTAACACCATCTTGTGGGATTTACACACCCAATTTCATTTCAATTGGTATAAGAGACAGAGAGCCAAATCCCTTAGGTCATCCTTTGTGTGCAATTTAATTATTTAATTTTAGTTCTCTTAATTGTCATTTTTGTTGCACACATATTTAAATTTCTCTTTTATCACTTATGCATGCTTTCTAAAATACAAGTTTTTTAGTTTACTTCAAAGGTTTTTAGTATATCAGCATCCATGATTGATATTTGTCTAAAACTTGATGAAGGATCTACCTAGTCCATCCATCATTTTTAAGGGTGAATTTTATTTATATTAAAAAAATAAATTTAGAATTTTTATTCAAACAATAGATTTAAAACTTTAGGAAATACTTACTAAGCCATGTGATTTACATGGAGTTTTGTATACAAAAGAAATTAAGCCTTTTAGTGAACTTAGTAGTGATAAAAAAAATGACACAATTCAAAGCAATAACATTCACCTACCTTCATTCTGGCATATCTTTAAGTAAATTTAATCAAATTATGAGTTTTCATGTCGTACAAAAAGTTAAAAAAACTTTGAAGTTACTTATGAAGGAACTTCGCAAATAAAAGAAACATAAAATAAGTCTTATTACATATGACCATAAGCTATTTAGAATTGATACATAATAAACTATAAAAAAGACACTTATGTGGTTTAATAATATTACTAAAAATTTAGCAAATCTCGAAAAAGCGCTTTCTATTGTCAAAATTGTAAGAAAACTACTAAAGATTCTATCCAAAGTTTATGATCTTCTTGCCACAGAAATAAAGGTAACCAAAGACATAAATAAGCTCACGTCGGATGACATAGAGAATTACTAATGGCTAAAATTGAGATGAATAAAAGGGTTGAAGAGGAGGCTTCCCACTGTAAGCCAAAGCATGGAGTAAGATTAGTGGTACTTTTTTGCATTTAAACCAAAAAGGGATGATTTAGATGTGGCATCGTTCTCTTCTATGTATTTGGAGGAAGAAATAAATTTTCTTCTTAATGGTTTAGGAAAAAAATGCAAAAAGGTTTGTAAAAAGGAATTGGCAAAAGTACAAAAGAATGGAGAAGATGAAGGCCTTGAGATGTTATGATTTCAATCAAGCTGGCCTTATTAAAGCGGGTTGTGCATACCTCACAGAAACTAAAATAAAAGATAGGAAAAATAAGAAAATATATAAGAAAGCCTTCTAAGCTACTTGGAGTTTTTTGAGAAAAAGAAGAGATTTTAGGATTCATGATAAATTATGATTCCAACACATCAAGTGAAGAAGAAGTGAATAAGGTAAGCACTTGTCCTCGTGATGTTTTTGACAATAATTACAAAAAAATCTTTAGTTCTTTAACTTTTTTAATCTGTGCACAAAAAAACTTTAAAAAATATTACAATAAAAAGATTGATCTTTAGATTTTTCCAAGAAAGAAGATAATAAAAAAATAAAAATGCTTGAAATTAGTGATAAAATAATTCCATGATTGTTGAGAATACTACATTGAAAGATGAAATTACTTGTTTAAAAAAAATTATTTTCTCTAAAATATAAACTTTTTTAATGCATCAATTTTTTTCAATCTTCTAAATATTAGGAAATGTCTTAATTTGAAATATTTCATGCCTGTATTGTTGTACAAAAGGACATGCCATCAAGGACTTTAAAATTAAGAAAAATTGTTGCAATTCAAATCCTTGTTTGAAAAGGGTTGTTAAGATTGACACTATAAATGCTCTCACAATGAATGTTTGTAGTCAACCCATGCTTGCTTGGATTCCTAAGGTTAGAGAATAGAGAACGTAATTTAAAGTGTCTCTATAATTTTGGTATGAAGATACAATTTGTAAGACAAACTTTTAGGATGGAAATTTATTAAGCTTTGTGTTAATTTTAGTTCCTTAGAATAGGGCAAACATTGTATACAATTATAGCATTATAAATTCAATTATTTTGAGGTAGTCATTATCATACTTCTTTCATGAGATTCATTGAGAGAATATGATTTGGTTCATTTATAATTTCCTTTTACGAATTGAAATGTCGTATCATTAATGAGTATTTTTATTTTATTTTATTAGTTTTTTGGAAATAAAAGAGTCTATTAGGAATCTTGTTAAATTTATTTGAGAATTAGAACAATAAATATATATAATTTTTTATGAGTCAATCATAAAATAGTTTATAAAAATTTAAATTTATGTTGATGAATTTTAATTGAAGAGACAAATTGCAAGGAACAAAGATAAGAGAAAAAAATTCATAAGATGATAGTTAGGTAAAATAAAAATTGTGTTAATTATGCCTCCCTTTTGATGGTGTGGAAGGGGGAGAGAGAATATGGTTTTGATAAAATTTAGATTAGTTAGAAAGTCAGGCTAACCATGTGGTAATGGAGAGCATGCTGTAAAGGAGAGCACATAACTTTTATTTTTAATACCACTTCTCAATTATTAAACATATGTTGTTACTTGCTGTATTTTTATATTAACATTTATGTCTTGTGATCATCAAAAGTGGAAGATTATTGAATCACCCTAACATTTCACGACTCAAGCCTTAAAGTTTTTGCATTTATTCTAATGGGCTTGACCATTGTGAAATACATATTCACGTGAAGAATAAGTGGTGCACTTTTGCTGATTACGAATTAGTGGTCCTCAAAATGACTTATAGTGTTCAATTATTATCAAGGATTGAAGACATGCACATTGGCTTTGATAAAATTTTCTTTTACTTGGAAATAGAATCTCAGCTTATTGATTTTAAGACACTCTCATTTCAAATCAATTTCAAATCATATTTAGGACTCAAAATTATTCAATCATCATCTTGATTAAGCAAATACATAGGATTCAATTTTTTAATTTCTTTACTCTTTATGTAGTTGAAATCCTACTTAAACCATTCTATGATAATTCTATTTTTAAATCATTCTTTCTTTTATTAAAGCAAACTTTTCTATTCATACCAAATTTCATGTTAGTTTGATTTTTTTAAATCTTGATTACATCACAAAATACATCAATTAAAGTTTTCATAACTTAATAAATAAATAAAATTTATGCCACATCGCAAGAAATGCTTGAATACGAAGCTATCAGGGGTAGGCATGAGCAATCGTACTTAAAAAACTTCATTGATAAATCTTTTTTTTAATCAATCTTTCTTTGTTTAAAGCATACTTTTTTATTTTTGCTCAATTATATGTTAGGTTGATTGTTAAATCTTGATTGCACCAAAAATAATTTTATTAAAATTTTCATAATTAAATAAGAAAATATTTATACCACATTTATGCTGTGCCGGAATAGATAGCTATCAAGTCTAGCAAGAACTTGTATGTCTCAGGTTAGGAAATACTAAAAACCAAGTAGAGTTGATCCCGTTCTAGATGATGGAAAATTATTGAATCATGTGGGGTAAGACAGTAGATAAAGAGCCACACAAAACTTCAACTAAGTAGGTATTGGTCAGGTAAGACTTGCATATACCTATATGCTATGATTATGCCAAGGTGATAAATTCCATTGTACAGAAGGGGGGAGCCAATCCACATTATGCTATATAGAAAGCACCACCATAATGTTCATAATTTTCAAAAACCCATTATTACCTAAAATGTGAGACTGAAAAAAATTTTGCTTGATTGAATCCAAAACTAACAACACTCAGCACCATCCAAGTGTTCGTCTTTGTGATTGAATGGTGGAGATTGGCTCTTCCTTTAAACACTGATCTTAATAGATCCAACCATCCATTTAATGTGCTGATTAGATAGTTAAAGCTTTAACTACAGTAACTGTTGATCAGTCCACATGATCTCGCCTAACTTAATCAAACTATTTTTATTTCTATCATATGAAATAATCTATCTTCAATTTCTATGTCAGATCTCTCTTATTCAAATTCTATGGTTAAGAAATAATATTCATTTTATCATTGATTAATTGAATGAGATAGATCTTATCTGAGTTGATCAAGTGACCAAGATTTTATCAAGCTGAATTCAACCATGCATAACACATCTACATTTATAGTATTTTATCAGAATCTCAAGATCACTTTTGTGATGATCCAAAAGTTCCAATAAATCCCACCTAATGGCCAAAGAACTAGTTGTTATATATGCCATTGCAACAGTCATTTTAAACTAATGTTTTAGTCATTTAAATTTCTCTTTTATCACTTATGTATGCTTTCTAAAATACATGTTTGTTAGTTTACTTCATAGTTTTTAGTATATCTTCATCCATGATTGATATTTCTCTAAAACTAGATGAAGGATCAACTTTAGTCTGTCCATCATTTTTTAAGGGTGAATTTTATTTATATTAAAAAAGTAAATTTAGAATTTTTATTGAAACAATAGATTTAAAACCTTGGGAAATACTTATTAATCCATGTGTTTTACATAAACATTTGTATACAAATGAAATTAAGTCTTTTTGTTAAATTAGTGGTGATGAAAAAAATGACACAACATAAAGCAATAGCATTCACCTACCTTCATTATGGCATATCTTTAAGTAAATTTAATCAAATTATGTGTTTTCATGACATACATAAAGTTAAAAATACGTTGAAGTTACTTATGAAGGAGCTTCGCAAATAAAAGAAACTTAAAATAAAAATTATTAAATATGATCATAAGCTATTTAGAATTTATACATAATAAACTATAAAAAAGGCCATTATGTGATTTACTAATATTACTAATGAATTAGCAAATCTCAAAAAAGTGCTTTCTAGTGTCAAAATTGTAAAAAAAAGTACTAAAGATTCTACCCAAAGAGTATGATCCACTTGGCACAGAAATAAAGGTAACCATAGACGTAAATAAGCTCACGTCGAATGAGTTAGAGAATTACTAATGTCTAAAATTGAGATGAACAGAAGGGTTGAAGAGGAGGCTTGTCACTATAAGCAAAAGCATGGAGCAAGAAAAGTGGAACTTTTTTGCCAAACAAGGATGATTTAGATGTGGCATCATTCTCTTCTATGTATTTGGAGAATGAAGTAAATTTTCTTGTTAATGGTTTAGGAAAAAAATTGCAAAAAATTTTCTAAATAGGAATTGGCAAAGGTAGAAAAGAATGGAGAAGATAAAGGGCTTGAGATGTTATGATTTCAATCAAACTGGCCATATTAGAGCAGGTTGTGCATACCTCAAAGAAACGAAAATATAAGTTTGGAAAAATTAGAAAATGAAGAAGATAGCCTTCCAAGCTACTTCGAGTTTTTTGGAAGTTTTTTGACTCCGCAACTTCAAATAGCGAAAAGGAAGAGATGTTGCGTTTCATGATAAATTATGATTCCAACGCATCAAGTAAAGAAGAAGTGAATGAGGTAAGCACTTGTCCTCGTGACGTTTTTGAAAATAATTACAAAGAAATCATTAGTGCTTTAACTTCTTTAATCTGTGTGCATAAAAACTTAAAAAAGTATTACAATAAAAAGATCGATCTTTTAGATTTTTTTCAAGAAAGAAGATAATAAAAAAAGAGAAATGCTTGAAATTAGTGATAAAGTAATACCATGATTGTCGAGAATACTTCATTTAAAGTTGAAATTACTTGTTTAAAAAAATTACTTTCTCTAAAATATAAAATTTTTAAATTCATCAATTTTTTTTCAATCTTCTAAACATTAGGAAATGTCTTAATTTGAACACTTGAAAAACATTTCAAATATTTCATGCCTACATTGTTTTTATACAATTGTAGCATTATTAATTTAGTAATTTTGAGGAAGTCATTATCATGGTTGTTTCATGAGATTCATTGAGAGAATATGATTGGATTCTTTTATAATTTCTTTTTAAGAATTGAAATGTTGTATCATTAAAAAGAATTTCTATTTTATATTATTATTTTTTTAAATAAAAAGAGTCTATTAAGAATCTTGTTAATTTGATTTTAGAATTAGAAAGATAAATATATGTAATTTTTTTTGAGTCAATCTTAAAATCGTTTATAAAAATTTAAATTTATGTTGATGAATCTTTAATTAAAGAAGCAATTTGCAAGGAACAAAGAGAAGAGAAAAAGTGCATAAGATAACAATTAGGCAAAAGAAAAATTGTGTTAATTACACTTCCCTTTTGATGGTGCTGAAGGCTGAGAGGGAAATGATTTAGATAAAATTTAGATTAGTCAATAAGTCAGGCTAAGCATGTGGTAATAGAGAGCATGGAGTAAAGGAGGGCACATAACTTTTATTTTTAATACCTCTTATCAATTATTAAACATATGTTGTTACTTGTTGTATTTTTATATAAACATTTATGTCTTGTGATCATCAAAAGGGGAGGATTATTGAATCACCCTAACATTTCGTGAGTCAAGCCTTAAAGTTTTGCATTTATTCTAATGGGCTTGTTCATTGTGAAATACATATACACGTAAAGAATAAGTGATGTACTTTTGATGATTGTGAATTAGTGATCTTCAAAATGACTTATAGTTTTCAACAAGTACCAAGGATTGAAGACATGACATTAGCTTTGATAAAATTTTCTTTTACTTTGAAATAGAATCTCAACTTAATAATTTTAAGACACTCTCCTTTCATATCAATTTCTAATCATATTTAGGATTCAAAATTATTCAATCATCATCTGGATTAAGAAAATCAATAGGATTCAATTTTTTAATATCTTTATTCTGTATGTGGTTGAAATCCTACTTAAACCATTCTATGGTAATTCTATTTTTAAATCATTCTTTCTTTTATTAAAGCATACTTTGTATTCATACCAAATTTCATGTTAGATTGATTTTTAAATGTTGATTACATCACAAAATAATTCAATTAAATTTTTCATAACTTAATAAATAAATAACATTTGTGCCACATCCCAAGAAATGCTTCAACATAAAGCTATCAGGGGTAGGCCCCAGGAATTCTACTTAAACACTTCATTGATAAATCTTTTGTTTGTATCAATCTTTCTTTGTTTAAAGCATACTTTTTTATTTTTCCTAAATTATATGTTAGGTTGATTGTTAAATCTTGATTACATCAAAAAATAATTTTATTAAAATTTTCTTAAATAATTAAAAAAAATTTATACCACATTCAAAGTTGTGCCCAAATAGAAAGCTGTCGAGCCGAGCAAGAACTCGCAAGTCTCAGGTTAGGAAATACTAAAAATCAAGTAGAGTTGAGCCTATTCTAGCTAATGGAAAATTGTTGAATTAGGTGGGATAAGACAATAGGTAAGGAGCCATACAAAACTTGAACTAAGTAGTTATTGGTCAGGTAAGACTTGCATAAACCTATGTGCTATGAGTATGCCAAGGTGATAAATTCTAGGGTACAAAAGGGGGGAGCCAACCCCATTTAGGCTATGTAGATAGCACTACCCTAATGTTTATAAATTTCAAACACCTATTATTACCTAAAATGTGAGATTTAAATCCCATTTACCTTATTGAATCCAAAACTAACAACACTCAGCACCATCCAACTGTTTATCTTTGTGATCGAAAGGTGGAGATTGGCTCTTCCTTTAAACACTGATCTTAATAGATCCAACCATCCATTTGATGTGTCAATTAGATAGTTTAAAGCTTTAACTACTGCAACTGTTGATATGTCCAACAATCGTGATCTCGTCTAACTTAATCAAACGATTTTTATTTCTACCATATGAAATAATCTATCATCAATCTAAGGTCGGATCTCTCTTATTCAAATTCTATGGTAAAGAAATAATATTCATTTTATCATTGAATAATCGAATGAGATAGATCTTATCTGAGTTGATCATGTGACAAAGTTTCATCAAGCTCAATCCAACCAACCATAACACATCTACATTTATAGTATTTTATCAGAATGTCAAGATCACTTTTGTGATGATCCAACAATTCCAATATATCCCACCTAATGGCTAAATAACTAGTTGTTCTATATGCCATTGCAACAGTCATTTTAGAATGATGTTTTAGTCATTTGTAGAAGCATTTTAAGCTATTTGGTATAAGCTTTCCAAAAAATTTTACTTTTGTTTCTAGTAGTTCTGAAAACTTTTCTAGAAATAATATCTGACCCTTTTGAACGAAATAACAAATTAACGTGAACAGAATTTTAACATCTCAAAGAAGGGTTGTAGAATATACTACTAGCATAAATTTATTGTTAAAGTACCTATGACCAAGGACTTATGGAAATTCTAAATTCTTCCAAATAAGTCTAATTTGCATTTTTTTTAGAAATTTTTTTCTTACTGTATTTTTAGTTTTTGTTGGGCATCCCAGCATTTGCAAAAGCATGAGTTTGCTTTGATCTCGTAAATAACCAAGTCATAGTTAAGCTGGTAAAAGCCCGAGTAGTTACACCTACAAAAGCTAGTATTTCACATGTGAACATTAGAGAAAAACCTCATGTAGCTTATAGGTGAACAGCAAAGAAAGCATCAAGTTGTAATCCTTTTGTGGGTGGAGTTATTTCCAAACCTCGGTGTGGGTTACACGTAAGTTTTGTCTGAACTAAACCACATAAAAATATTGGTGTAACATTTAAACTCTTATTTTTTTACGAAATTATAAATTTATATGTTTGTAAATCAAAAGTTATTTTTAAACATAAAATAATTTTTTAACCAATATTTGAAAAATAAATACGATAAAGAAATTAGAAAGAAAAAGGTTTAAAACAACAAATCTCCATCCTCTTGCAAGATTTGCAAACTCGTTTTCACTTCAACTATTATCAGAGTACATTCCTTACATAAAGTGAGTCAAACAATGGGTGATCTATCATTTGTGTCTCCATTATTTAGTTTTAGTTTTTGTAATTGTCATTTTGGTTACACACTAATTTTAAATTTCTTTTTTATCACTTTTGTGTGCTTTTTAGAAAATATGTTGTTAGTTTACTTCAAAAATTTTAATATGTTCTCATCCAAAATTAATATTGATGTGACACATTATGCAGGATCTTCTTCAATCTTTCCATCATTATTCAAGGGTGAATTTAATTTTTATTAGGATAATATATTTAGAATTTTTATTCAATCAATTCATATAGAACTTTGCAAACACTTACTGCATCATGTAATTTACCTAGAGATTCGTACACTATTAAAACAAAGTAGTGAGCAAAGGAGAAAGACACAACCCAATACAAGAGCACTTAGTTAACTTCATTATGCCATAACTTCAAGTGAATTTAATCATGTTATAAAGGAACTTCATAAGTAAAGGAAACTAAAGTAAATTTTCTTGCACATGATCATGAGCTATTTAGAATGGATATGACAGAAACCATAAAAATGATGTTTATGAAATTTACTATTATTATTAATGGATTAACAAATCTTGAAAAAGTGCTTTTGAATGTAGAACTCATAAGAAAAGTCCTAAGCATTCCACACAAAGAGTGTGACAAAAGATTAAGAACATTTCATTAAAATACGAAATTATTAGATTAAAAAAATCTTTACTTTCTTGAGCATGTAAACTTTTTTAAAGGTACATGTTGTGTTCCTTTTTCTAATCATAAAAATATATGTTGTTTTGAATATGTGACAAAATTTCAAATATTACATGCTTCTATTGTTGTAGATAAATAGAAATCGACAAGGACTTTAAAATTAAGAAAAACATTTCTATTTTAAAATCTTATTTCAATTGGATAATTAAGAATGACACTATAAAAAATATCATAATGAATGTTAGTAGTTAACCAAAGCTTTCATGGGTTCCTAAGTTTAGAGAATAAAGAGCTTAATGTAAGGTGTCTTTACAATCATGGTATGAAGATACAATTTTTAAGAGAAACCTTTAGGATGGAATTTGTTAGGCTTAGTTTAGTTTCTTAGAACAAGGTAAACATTGTGAACATTTGTAGCAAGATAAATTAAATAGTTATGAGGAAGTCAATATCATAGTTCTTTCATTAGATTCTTTGAGAAAATATTGTTGGATTGACTTATTATCTCTCCTTATGAATTGAACTATTGTATAAAATTTAAGAAAAATTAATTGATTTAATTAGTTATTTTTTAATAAAAAAATATAGCATTAAAAATCTTGAAAATTTGAATTGATAATTAGAAAGATAAAAATACTTATATTTTTTTGTGTCAATGATAAAAATATTCAATAAAAATTTAAATTATGTGATGATGAATGTTGAATCAAAGAAGGTGATTGTAAGGAACAAAGATAAGAAAATACTGCATAAAATAACAATTAGGCAAAACATTGTGTAAGTTGCACTTTCATTTTAATGGTGTCAAAGAGGGAGAATGAATATGGTTCAGATAAAATTTAGATAAGACAAAAAGTGGTGGGAGCATGTAGGGGAAGAGATCAAAAAATATAGGAGAGCATAAATGTTTCATTTTTAATACCACTTACCTTTTACTAAATATATTTTTAGCTTATTATATTTTTATCTATAATATTTAGAACTTGTAATCATCAAAAGGGGGAGATTGTTGAGTCATTGTTATATTTGATGAGTTAATCCTTAAATATATATTTTATTCTAAGATTTGTTTAGTGTGAAATTGGTGTAAATATAAAGAACAAGTTATGCACTTTTGAAGATAATGAATTAGTGGTCTTCAATTTACCTTGAAGTGTTCAACATGTATCTAGGATTGAAGACATGTGCACCAAAATTAATAGAGTTCTCTTTTTTTATAAAATAAAATGTTAGCTTATTAATTTTAAGGAACACTCCTTCCATACAATTTTCAAATAATATTTAGAAATCTAAATTATCTAATCCTCTTATTGATTTAATAAATAAATAGGATTAAAATTTTAAATATCTCAATTGTTTATTTTGTTGAAATCTTGCTTAAGCTTTTCACTTATAATTCCTCTTTTGAATCATTCTTTCCATGGTAAAATCATAAATTTGTATTCTAGTCAAATTATATGTTAGGTTGATCATTAAATCTTAATTACACAACAAAATAACTTTATTAAAATTTTCATAATTAAATAGAAAACAATAATTCTGCCACATCTTAAGTTGTGCCCAAATACAACCTTATCAGGCTAGGCACATCTGAGCAAGCACTCACTTTGTCTAATAACGAATTCTTGAACTGAGTGAGGTAAGCAAATGGATAGAGAGTTTGAGAACACTGAAACTAAGAATGTATAGGTCAGGTTGGACACATATAAACCTGTATGTTATGAGTACCCTTGGGTGACAAATTTCCAAGAGCATAAGGTGAGAATGAGTTCAATTTAGGCTGTATGTAAAATCTCCACCTTAATGTTTACAAATTCTAAACAACTATCACTCCTATTATGTGGAACTAAAGTCCTATATGCCCGTGAAGATCCAAAACTTGTAGTACTCAGCATGTCCGATCACACATTTTGATGATCAAATAGTGGTGACCACCTATGGCTGTAAACGGTATGCTAAATAAACAAATCGAACCATTTCATGATCCAATCAGACAATTTTTACTTAATCTACTATAACTGGTTCATTTATTTGATAGACATGATCTCATCTGACTTTATTTGATGGATACCTTTGTTTCTTCTATTTGAAATAATTTATCCTTTGTCTGATGGCCCAGATCTCTCCTTTTTGAATCTTATGGCTAAGATCTAATAGAAATTTTTCTATTAATTAATTGAGACTAATAAAACTTCATCCATCCATCAATAACAAATCCACCTTTATAAGGAATTATCAATGGTCAAGATCTCTTTTGTGCTGATCCAACAGCTCCTGTCAATCTAACAAAATAGCTAAATAACTAGCCATTATATATGTTATTATAATAGCTTTTTAAAATAATTTTTGAGCCATTTGGAAGATCATTTTAGAATGCTTGGCAGTTATTTTTCTAACATATTTTACTTCTCTTTCCAATGACTATGGCAAAATGATTTTTATAAATATATAACCATTATGATTGAAATAAAAAATGAACATGAACAAGATTTTAACATCTAAAATAAGGGTTGCAAAATATTCTACTGGTGTAAATACAAAATTCATCAAACAAGGCCTAATTCTTCCAAAATCTTATTTTCTCAAATCTCTACATGATTTTTAACATCTTGTGCACTTTTATACTTATCAACAAACATAAAAAAATTTTCATGATTTTATCAAAAAATTCTTACTATATTTTTTTCTTTTGGGTTAGGCGGCCCAACATTTGGGGAAGCCTTAGCTCAGTTTCATCTCATTAGAAATTGAGTTGGGGTTGAGCTTATTATAGTCGGAGTTATAGTTCAAATAGCAAAAGCTAGTAAGTTGGAGGTGAACTGCAAGGAAAAACATTATGTAGTTTGGAAGTAAGCTATAAAGAAAAATCTCATATGTTAACCCTTTTATTAGTACAATCTTTTGCTGACCTTGGTTAGTGGTGGACCACCTAAAAAGTTTTGCAAACCATTTCAAATTTTATTTTTATTACATAAATTATAAATTAATATATTTATAAATAAACGGTTTTTATAAAAATTAAAAAAAGTTAACAAATATTTGAAAAATAAGTTCAATAAAAACTTGTTTAAAGTCACAATTCCCCACTTGCGAAATTTGCACATTCTAAATAGGTATCAGAGCAGCTTCCTTACGTAAAGTGTGTCAAGTCACTTGGGTGATACATCATGTGCATTTCAATTGTTATTTTTTTAGTTTCCTTAATTGTCATTTTGGCTACACACTTATTTAAATTTCTCTTTTATCACTTTTGCATGCTTTCCAAAATAAGAGTTTGTTAACTTACTTCTTATGTTTTTAATATGTCTTTAGCTAAGATTGAAGTTAGTGCAATACATATTCAAGGATCTTCTTCAGTTCTTCCACCATTATTTAGTTAAAAATTTTATTTATGTTAGAAAATTTGATTTAGAATTTTTATTTAATCAATCGGTTTAGAGATTTCAAAACTTGGAAAAGTACTTTCTAATGAAAAACTTCTAAAAAAAAGTGTTTTTTAATAAAGGTAGCCAAACACATAACTAAGCTCATGTTGGATTAACTACTTGGAGAATTATTAATCGCCAAATTTGAAATGAATATAAGGATTGAAGAGGATACCTGCACTTGTACTCCAAAGCATGGACCAAGAAAAATGGAACATTTGGCATTTCAAGCATGTAAGGAAGATTTAGATGTGACATCGATCTCTTCTATGGATTTGGAGGAAGAGGTAAGTTTTCATGTTAAGGGTTTAGACAAAAATTTCAAAAAAAGTTTTGTAAACAAGTGTTGGAAAAATAGTAAAAGAAGATAGAAAATGAAGAGACTAAGATGTTATGATTGCAATCAAATTGGTCATACTAGATGAAATTGTCCACAATAAAATTACTAGAAGAAAAGATTTGAAAAAGAACAATAACAATGAGAAGAAAGCCTTTCAAGCTACATGGAATGTTTTGGAAGATTTTGATAGTGGGGGGAAGGGATATTATGCTTCATGGACAATGATGGTTCACGCACAACTACAAAAGAAAAATAAGTAAATGAGGTAAGCACTAAGCCTGGTGATGTTCTTGAAACTAGTTTAATAGAAGTCAATAATGCTTTAACTTCTTTAACATGTGCACATAAAAAATTAAAAACATTTATAGAAAATGATTGATCTTCAAGATTTTCAAATGGAATAGAATGAGAAAGAAATAGTAATGTTTCAAATTTGTGATGAAACAAATTCTATAATTATTCAAAATAATTTAGTAAAAGTTGAAATTACTAGTTTAGAAAAATATCTTTTCGTGAAAATGTAAATTTTTTTAATGTTTCAAATGTTGTTCATTTTTTGAAACATAAGAAAATGTTTTCTTTTAAAAACATGCAGAACTTTTGAAAAACTGCATACTTCTATTTCTATAGAAAAGGTCATAGCATTAAGGGTTGTAAAATTAAGAAAAATATTTCAAGCACAAAATCTTATTTCAAATGGATAATGAAGAATGACACTATATTGCTCTCATAGTGAATGTTAGTAGTTATCCAAATCTTTCTTGGGTTCCTAAGATTAGAGAATAGAAAACTTTGTTTAACGTGTCTCAACAATCATGTTATGGAGATATAATTTGCAAGATAAATTCTTTTGATAGAAATTTATTAGACTTAGTGTTAACTTTTTTCTTAGAACAATTTAGATATTGCATACAATTACAGCATGATAAATTTAAAAATTATGAGGAAGTCAATATCATAGTTCTTTTGTGAGATTCTTTGACAAAATATGGTTGTATTCACAAAAAATTTCCTATTAAGGATTTAAATATTTTATAGTTCATGAGAAAGTTTATTTTATTTAATCAATAAATTTTTTCGAATAAAACGTGACCCTTAAAAATTTTTTCAATCTGATTTTTGAATTAAATATATATATATATATATATATATATATATATATATATATATATATATATATATATATACACATATATATATATAGTGTTTGATGAGTCAAACATAAAAATCTTTAACAAAAATTTAAATTATGTGTTAATGAATTTGTAAATAAAGAAAGGGATTGCAAGGAATAAATATTTGAAAATAATGTGGAAGACAATGATTAAGCAAAACAAAATTTGTTTAGATAACACTTCCATTTTGATGGTGTTAAACGAGGAAAGTTGTTATGATTTAAATAAAATTTAGATTAGTCATAAAGTGAGGGGGAGCATGTAGTAAAAGAGAGTATGAATAAGGTAGAATAGATATTTAATTTTTTAATACCTCATATCATTTAATAAATATATGCTTTTACTTTTTACACTTTTATTTAAGCATTTATGTCTTGTCATCATAAAAAGAGATGGAGTTTTGAGCCAGGCAATGAGTCAAGCCTTAAAGTTTTTAGCATTTTATTTTAGTGTGCTTGTTTAGCATGAAACAAGTTCACATGTAAAGAATAAGCCAAACAATCTTGAGGATAAAAATGTATTATCTTCAAATTAAGTTTGAGTTTTTAGCAAGTTTCAATGATGGAAGATAGGCAGATCAAGTTTGATAAGGTTTTATTGTAATGTGAAATAGAATACTAGCTTATTGATTTTAAGGCACTCTACTTTCATATCAATTTCGAATCACATTTAGGCAAATAAATGACTTTATCATCTTTGGGAATTAACAAATAAATAGGATTAAATTTATCAATATCTAAATTCTTTTGGTGGTTCAATTCCGACTAAACCATTTATTGATAATTCTATTTTTGAATCATTCTTTCGTTGGTTAAGTCATACTTTTGTATTCCAACTAAATTCAATGTTTGAGTGGTTATATAATCTTGACTATAACAAAAAATAATTTTATTGAAATTTTTATAATTAAATAAATAAAAATATTGTGCCACATCTAAAGCTATGCAAGAATGCAAGGTGATGGGAAGGCCCGAGAAAGCATTGATAAGCCTTGCGTCAAGAAAAGTTTATAACCAAGTTAGGTTAATCCCATTCCACTTAACGGTGAATTCCTGAATCGGGTGGGCAAGGTTGTGGATAAAGCTTTGGCAACACTGATACGAAGGACGTATTGGTTTTGTTAGACCCGTATAAACCTGTATGCTATGAATACTTCTAAGTAATCAATTTTACAGTGCACAAGGAGGAAGCGAACGTTATGTTGGCTTTACGTGAAACCTTTGATCAAATGTTTATAAATTCCATATGGCTATCATTGATGATAATAGGGCTATCCATCTGATGGAAGGGATCTCATCTGACTTCATCATATGGCTATTTTTATTTTTGCCATTTGAAATAATCCATACTTGATCTTATAGCAAAAATCTCTTGTATTTGAAGCATATAGTGAACATCTAATACAAACTTTATCAGTAACTAATCAAGCAATCTTAATATTATCTAAATTGATCGAGAGACTTAGATCTAATATATCTTGATCGAACAATCGACAACAAATATGGCTTTATAGGATTTAATGGAACGATTGAGATCTCTTTTGTGTCGTTCCAACTGATTTACTTAATCCAACCAAATGGCTAAATAACTAGCCAATATACATGTCATTTTAATAGTTATTTTAGAATATTTTTGAGTTTTATGGAAATCATTTTAGGCTATTTGGTAAGTGGTTTTGAAAAAATTTTACTTGACTTTCCATAAATACTTTTCCAATGTGAATGAAATAACAAATGAATGCTAACATAATTTTATTATCTCAAAGAAAGTGTTGCACAATATTCTGCTAGCATAAATTTTGCGTGGTAGTACCTATGACATATGACTAATTGAAATTCTAAATTCTTCCACCTAAGCCTACTTCTCTTAAGCTTTCATTTGCTTAATTCTTTTCATCATTTTGAACTCTTTATACATTTTTATATTTATCAACAAATATAGGAAAATTTTTGTGATTTTATCAAAAAAAGTTTTGCTTAATTTTTTTATTTCTTTTGAGTTAGGTGGCTTAAAATTTGTTAAAACTTACGTATGGTTTGATCTCATAAAAAATTGTGTTAAGGTTCATCTTATAGATGCCAAGGACATAGTTGAACCCACAATAACTAGTAGGTTAAACATGAACCATAACAAAAAATCTCAAGCAAGAGGAGAAATGTAAAGAAAATACCTAAGTTGTATCCCTTTTATTAGTATTGTTTTCTGTCGACCTCAGATGGAGGTGAACGTAGGTTCTAGTTTGAATTGAACAACCTAAAAATATCAACGTACTATTTCAGCATTTATTTTTATTATAATTATTATAAATTAATATATTTGTAAATAAAAATTTTATATAAACATTAAATTTTTTGAACAACTATTTGAAAAATAAATACAATAAAAAATTAGAAAAAAAAATATTTAAAATCATAATTCACCCCACCCCCACTTGTTAGATAGACACACTTGATTTCATTTCAATTTCTTTCAGATCACATAGGTGGTCTGTGGTGTGTGCTTTAATTATTTTTTTAGTTTGCTTAATTATAATTCTTGTTGTACACTAATTGAATTTTTTTTACCACATTTGTGTGATTTTCAAGGTACGTGTTTATTAGTTTTTTTTTAAAATTTTCAATATGTCTTCATCAGTGATTGATATCGGTGCGACACTTGATGAACGATCTTCTTAAATCTGTTTGCTATTATATAAGGGTAAATTTTATTTATATTAAAAAATAGATTTAGAATTGTTATTCAATAAATTGATTTAGAATTATGGGAAATGCTTACAAGACCATGCATTTTACCTATAGATTCACACATATGTGAAATTAAGACTTTTGGTGAACTTATTAGTTATCAAAGGAGAATGACACAACTCAAAGCAAGAGCAGTTAAGTAGCTTCATTATGACATACCTTCAAGAGAATTTAATCGTGTTATGAATTAGAGTACCACACATGGTGTTTAGAAAAAATATGAAGTTACTTATGATGGCACTTCACAAGTAACTAAAACTATAATAAATCTTCTTACACATAATTATGAGCATGTTAGAATGGATTTTAGAGAATTGATAAACAGGTTTATACAATCTATTAATATTACTAAAGGATTAGCAGATATTATAAAACTTCTTTCTAATGCAAAAGTTTTAAGAAAAGTGATACTGATTCTTGCGAAAGTGATCTTTCAATCGTAATAAAGGTGGCCAAAGACATAAATAAGCTCATGTTGGATGAGTTACTGGAAAAATTATTAATAGTACAAATTAAGATGAATAGAAGGGTTGAAGGGGGGCCTTCCACTTGTAAGCAAAAAACATGGAGCAATGAAAGAGTGATCTTTGGCTTTTAAAGCAATAAAGGAAAGTTCAGATCCAGCATCAATCTCTTCAATGGATTTGGAGGAAGTGGTAAACTTTCATGTTAAAGGTTCAACAAGAATTTTGGTTAAACTTTTTGTAAATAGAAATTGTCAAAAGAAGAGGGGGGAGAAGATGAAGGCATCGAGATGTTATGGTTGTGGTCAAACTGGCCATATTAGACCAAATTGTCCCCAACTTAAAGAAACTAAGAGAAAAGATTAGAAAAAGAAGAGAATGAAGAAGAAGAAAGGTTTTCATGTTAGTTTTCATGTTTTGAAGGATTATGACTCCACAACTTCAAATAAATAGGCAAAACATATGTCATGTTTCACGGCAAATGATGTTTCAAGCACATCTTTTGAAGAAAGAGAAGTGAGTCAGGTAAGAATTTGGCCTCATGATGTTCATCAAAATAATTACATACAAGTGATTAGTGATTTAACTTCTTTAACGTGTGCACACAAAAAATTAAGTTATATAGAGAAAAGATCAATCTTCTAGATTTTTTTTTTGTGAAACTATATGTTTAAAAAATAGAAATTCCTTGAATTGTGATGAGAAATATTCCATGATTATTTAGAAAACTTTATTAAAACATGAAATTACTAGTTTAAAAAAATTTACTTTCTTGAACATGTAACATTTTTATTGCTTGACATGGTGTTCATTTTTCTAAACATAAGGATATGCCTTCTTTTGAGCAAATGCAAAAACTTTCTAATATTTCGTACTTGAGTTGTTATTAAAATTGTCATACCATTAGGGTTTGTAAAATTAGGAAGAATCTTTCTAGTTGAAAATCATGTTTCAAATTGGTAATTAAGAATGGTAATATAATTGCCCTCATAATGAATGTTAGTAAAAAATCTAGGCTTGGTTGGCTTCCTAAGATTAGAGAATAGACAACTTAATATAAGGTGTCTCTAATATTATTATATAGAGATACAATTTGTAAGAGAAATTTTTAAGGTGAAAATTTATTATACATAGTGTTAAATTTAATATCTTAGAGTGAGGTAGACATTGTTTACGACTTTAGCATGATAAATTCAATAACAATGAGGAAGTGAATATCATGGTTCTTTCGTGAGATTCTTTGAGAAAATATGATTGTATTCACTTAAAATTTCTTACTAAGAATTTAGATGTTATATAATTTATATTTGATTTAATAAGTTATCCTTTCTAGAAAAAGAGATGGTTAAAAATCTTGTTAATTTGACTTGAGAATTAGAAAGATAGACAAATATATATTTTTTTAATTACTTAATAATAGAAATCTTAATAAAAATTTAAACTATGTTGATGACTCTTGAATTAAAACATAGGATTACAAGGAACAAAGAAAAGCAAATAATGCATATATTATAATTAGGCAAAATAAAAATTGTATAAATTACACTTCTCCTTTAATGGTCTTAACGTGGGAGAACAAATATGGTTTAGATAAAACTTAGATAAGTAATAAAGTGAGGGTGAGCATGTAGTAATAGATAGTATGTAACAAGGGAGAGCTTATATATTTTAATTTTCAAACCTCTTATAATTTATTAAATATATATTTTTACTTGTTATATTTTTTGCAAACATTTATGTCCTATCATCATCAAATGGGGAGATAATAGATTCATACCTATTATTTAATGACTCAAGCCTTAATGTTTTGCTTTTTATTCTGATATGTTTGTTTAGCTTGGAATAGATTTACATGTAAACAATAAATCATGCACTTTGAAGATAGTGAATAAGTTTTCTTTAATGTATCTTGGAGTGTTCAACAAATTTTAAGGCGTGAAGACATGCACATCAACTTTGATAAGGTTTTATTTTACTATGAAATAAAATGTCAGGTTGTCGATTTTACGATAGTCTTATTCCATATCCATTTCAAATTATATTTAGGAATCCAAATTGTTTAATCATCTTCTTGATTTAGCAAAATAAATAGGATTCAAAGTTTTAACATCTTAATTCTTTTGTGGTTCAAATCTTACTTAAAACATTTGTTGATAAATCTATTTTGGATCATCCTTTCCTTAGTTAAATCATACTTTTATATATTCTTGCCAAACATTATGTTAAGTTGATTAATAAATATTTATTACAACAAAAAAAATTCTATTAAAATTGTTATAATTGAACAAAAAAAATTTATGCCACATCCCAAGTTGTCCTCAAATGCAAAGTTGTAGAGCTGGGCAAACCCAACCAAGAACAAACAAGACTTTGGTTAGGAAACTATGAGAACCAAAATTTGTTGAGCCCATTCTAATTGATAAAGATTTCCTAAACCAAAGTGAGGAAGTGCATAGAGAGCTAGGAAACAGTCAAACTAAGAATGTATGTGTCAGGTCAGACCAGTAAAAATTAGTATGCTATGAGTACACCCAAGTGATCAATTCTAGAGCATACAAGGGGGAGCTAACCCCACTTAGGCTTTACATGATACCTCTACCTTAATGTTTATAAATTTCAAACACCTATCATATCCTATAATGTTGGTCTAAAATTCATTGTGCTCATCTACATCAAAAACTTGCAGCACTCTGTGCCACCTGTTCACACATTTTTGTGAATGTATGATGGAGATCACCTCTATTTTTAAATAGTAAGCTTCATAAATTGAACCATCTGTTTGATAAGCTGATGAGGTGGTTACTTGTTCATTTACTATAACCAATTGATCAATTTATGGTCTTGATCTTATCGAACTTCTTGGGATGACTATTTTTATTTCTATTTTTGAAATAATAAATCCATGAATTGATTGGCTAAATGCCTCTTCTCTGAATCCTATGATCCAGATCTAATACTGATTTTACTATTGATTAAGCAAATAATCCAAATCTTATCTAAATTGATTTAGTGACTAATATCGAGTCAAGCTCGATCCAACCATCCAGAAGATGTCCGTCTTAACAGTGTTTCATCGAATGGTCAAGATCTCTTTGGTGCCAATCCAAAGGCTCCAATCAATCCTACCTAATGCCTAAATAAATAACTTTTATATATGCCAATGCAGTGACCATTGTAGAATAATTTCTATGCCATTTGGAAAAGCATTTTAGCTTTTTGGGCATCATCTTTTCATAAAGCTTTAACTTTTCTTTCTAATGAGTGTGACAAAACGTTTTTCATAAATACCTAACAATTATGAATTACATAACAAATTAAATGGAACAAGATTTTAAACTCTTAAAGAAGTGCCACAAAAATGTTATACTACAATGATTATTTTTTGGCAGCACCTACTACATATAACTTTTAGAAATTCCAAATTCTTCCAGCTAATCCAAACCCTTCTAAGCTTTTATTCTCTTAATTGTCTTACACATTTTGATCTCTTAGGGCCTCTTCATATTTATAAACAAGCTTTCATTTTCTAGATATTTTTTTGCTGTTCTTTTGGGTTTGATGGCCCAACATTTACAAAAACCTTAGTTTAGTTTGATCTCATATAAAACAGGGTTATGGTTAAGTTCATAAAAGTTCAGGTTGTACTTGAACCCATAAAAGTAATTAGGCTAGAGGTTAACCAAAGGTAAAAACGTCAAACAAGTTTGAGGTCAATGTTAAAGAAAATTTCAAGTTGTAACCCTTTTAGTAGTAGGATTTTTCCTAGTCTCAGGTTTGATTGGTCATCGATTCTAGCTTAAACCAACCCTCCTAAACATTTGTGCATCATTTCAAGTTTTATTTTCATTATAAAAATTGTAAATTAATATATTTGTTAATCAAAGTTTTTCATAAACATAAAATCATTTTAATAACAAAAATTTGAAAAAATAGTGCTATAAAAAAATTAGCAAAAATAGTTTAAACTACATTTTACCCCTCTTATGGGATTCATACACTTGTTTTCACTTCATTTGGTATCATAGTGGGTTTCTTACATAAAGTGCATCAAATCTCTTGGGTCATGTGTTGTGTGCATTTCAATTATTTTGTTTAAGTTTTTTAATTTTCATTTATTCTACATATTGATCTAAATTTCACTTTTATCACTCTGGTGTGCATTGAAATATATGTGTTTATTAGCTTATTTCTTAAGTTTTCAAAATTTATTCATCCATCATTGATACTAGTGCGACACTTGATGAAGGATCTACTCGAGTTAGTCCACCATTATAAAAGGGTGAAATTTATTTATATTGGATTCCAATACATTAAGAATTGTTATTCAACAAATTGATTTAGAACTCTAGAAAATACTTACTAAATCATGCGATTTACCTCGACATTCATACACAATTCAATTTAAGCCTTTTAGTGAACTTAGAAGTGATCAAAAGAGAATGGCCCAACTCAATGGAAGACACCCCAACTACCATCATGGTGGCAAATCTCCATGTTAATTTAATTAAGTTATGAATTTGCATACCACATATGAAGTTTGGAAAAAACAAATAAAAATTGCTTATGAAGGTACTTAAAATGTAAAATAAATTAAAAATAAATCTTCTTAGAAATGCTTTTGAGCTACGTAGAATGGATATTGGAGAAACTTTAAAAGGGATGTTTATTTGATTTTCTAATATTACTAATGGTTTAGTATATCTTTGAAAACTGGTTTCTAATGAAGAACTTAAAATAAAAGTTCTAAGGATTCTAACCAAAGAGTATGATCCTAATGTCGTGATAATAAAGGCAATCAAAGAAATAAATAAGGTCATGTTGGATGTGCTACTTGGGGAATTATTAATGGCCAAAATTGAGATGAATAAAAGGGTTGAGGGGGCTTCCACTTGTAAGCCAAAGCATGGTGTAAGAAAAGAGAAATCATTGGCATTTAAACCAATGTTATATCAATCCCTTTTATGGATTTGGAGGAAGTGGTAAATTTTCATGTTAAAGGACGACCAAAAAATTCGATAAAAAGTTTTGTAAATAGGAATTTACAAAGTAAAAACAAGCAAAAAGGTGAGATGATCGAGATATTATGATTGATGAGACAATCATGAAAATCTTTAATAAAAAATTAATTTACGTGTTGATGAATCTTGAATTATAAAGAAGGGGATCTCAAGGAACAAAGGTAAGAAAATATTGTAAAGTAAAAATTGTCTAAACTTCACTTACCTTTTGATGTTGTTATAGGAGGAGAATTAACATGATTTAGATAAAATTGATGTTAGTCATAAATTTAGGGGAGCATGTAGTAAAGGAGAGCATAAAGTATCGGAAAGAATATATATTTTATTTTAACTACCTTGTATAAATTATGAAAAGTATATCTTTGCTTATTTTATTTTTTCCGAAACATTACTATCTTGTCATCATAAAAAAGGGGAGATTTTTGAGTCATGCTTATGTTTAGTAAGTTAGGCCTTAAATATTTAAGATTTTGTTCTAATGAGCTTGCTTAGTATGACATGGGTTTGCATGTAAAAAATAAGTCATGTACTTTTGTAGAAAGTGAGTTAATGGTTTTTGAAGTACCTTGAAGTATTCAACAAATTTCCAAGATTGAAGGCATGCACATCAGTATTGATAAAGTTTTATTTTACTATAAAACAGAATATTAACTTGTTAATTTAAGTAATTTTCTTTAATGTCAATTCTAAATCATATTTACTCCTTTAAATTATTTAATCATCTTCTTGGTTTTGTAAACAAAAACGATCATTATTTTAAATATCTTAATTTTATTTAGGGTTCAAATCTTACTTAAACCATTTATTGATAATTTTTCTTTAAATCATTCCTTCTATAATTAAATCATATTTTTGTTTTGTTACGAAATTGTAGGTTAGGATAAACATTAAATCTAGATTACATGAAAACATAATTTGATTTAAATTATCATATTTAAATAAATAAAAAAATTATGCCATATCTCAAGCTATGCCAAATGCAAAGCAACGGGCAGGCCTGAGCAAGGACTGCCAAGCCTCAGGACAGGTAACGGTCCGTAAAAAATAAGTTCATTCCCATTTTTTCTATTGAAACATTCTTAAACCTAGTAGGCTAAGGCAATGGATAGAGAGTGCGACAAAACTTCAACTAGCTATTTATAGATTGGGTTAGGCCCTTATAAAATGATATGTTGCAAGTATGCACAAGTGGTCAATTTTCGAGACCATAAGGGGAAGGTAAAAACATTTAGGCTCTGCATGAAACCTCCATCAAAGTGTTTATAAAATAAACCTAGCTAATAATCTTTGTAATATAGGACTACAATCCCTTGTACCCCATCAAAAAACAACAGCACTTAGTACTGTCTGATAGCACATTTTTGCCACCGCACGATGGAGATTGTCTCCACCTTTAAATAGCGAGCTGGATTGATCCAATCGTCCATTTGATGAGCAAAAAGAATGGTTACTGCTTCACCCAATCTAGTAGATTTATTCATTTGACGACTGTGATCTTGTTTGACTTCATCTTACGAATATTTTTTTTCTATTTCAAATAATCTATCTTTGATTTGAAGGTGTACATCTCTCTTATTTCAATCCTAACGTCCAAATCTAATAAGAATTGTCATTGGTTAATCAAACAATCAAGAACTAATTAATTGATCAAGTGACTAAGATATAACGAAGCTCAATCCAACCGTCTAAAACACATGAAAATTTATAGCATTTGATCATACTATAGATATCTCTTCTGAGTTGATCCAATGGCTCCAATCAATTCTATCTAATGGCTAAAAAAGTAATTGTTATATGTAGAAATCTCTTTTGTGATCTCTTTAGGAAAATCAATTTTAGATTTTTTGTAACAGCTTTTCAAAAATCTTTTACTTCACTCTCCAAAGGCTACAAGAAACATTTTTTGATAGATACCTAATCATTATGAATGAAATAAAAAATGATTGTGAACGAGATTTTAACATCTCAAAGAAGGGTTCTACTTAATTATAGTAGCACTAATTTCCTTAGAAAGCCTTACAACTTACCACTGCTCGAAATTGAAAAGTCTTTCAGCTGAACCCAATAATTCTAACCCTTCATTCTCTTAATTCTCTTCATATTTATTAACTCTTTGTGAATTTTTATATTTATCAACAAACACAAGAAAAATTTGTACCATTTTATCAAAAATTAATTTCTTGTTTTATTTTGGTTTTTCTTTCGGATAGGGTGGCACGACATTTTTGAAAGCTGAGTTTGGTTTGATCATGTAAAAAATGAGTTAGTTTTGTGCTATTTAAAGCCCACGTTCTTGTTGAACCCATAAAAACTGGTACGATGGAGGTGACTCATAAGAAAAAAAATCTCAAGTAGGTTGAAGATAAATCATAAAGAAAAACCTCATGTTGTAACACTTTTATCAGTGGAGTTTTTCCTGGCCTTGATTAAGTGTGCACGTAGGTTCGAATTTTAGCCAAACTACTTAAAATTTTTGTTATACCATTTTAACTTTTGTTTTTTTATAAAAATTATTAATTAGTATATTTTTAAATTAATTTTTTAAATACAAAAATAATTATTTTTTAATTAATATTTGAAAAGTAAATACAATAAAAATTAAACCAAAGTAGTTTAAAATAATAATTCACCTTCCACTTGTGGGATTCACACACTCATTTTCACTTCAATTGGTATAAGAGTAGGTTCCTTACATAAAGTGAGTCAAATCATATGGGTGATCCATCACGTGCATTTCTATTATTGTTTCTTAGTTTTCATAATTATCATTTTTGTTACACACTATTTTAAATTTCTCTTTTATCACAATTGTGTGATTTCCAAAATAAACATTTGTTTGTTTAGTTCTTAGGTTATAAATATGTCTTCATCGATGATTGATATTGATGCTATAGTTGGTGAAGAATCTTCTTTAGCAAGTACACCATATTTAAGGGTTAATTTCATTTATATTGGAAAAGTAGACTTAGAATTTTTATTGAATCAATTGATTTAAAACTTTGGGAAATACTTACTAAACCATATGATTTATCTTGAGATTGATACAAAATAGAAATTTTCTATTAATAAATTTAGTAGTTATCAAAAGATAATAACACAACTCAAAGAAACAACACTAAACTATGTACATTGTGGCATATGTCCAAGTGAATTAAATAAAGTTATGAGTTTCCATGCCACACATGTTGTTTGAAAAAAATTAGAAGTTACTTCTGACAAGAATCCACAAGTAAAAGAAACTAAAATAAATTTTCTTTAACATCAATATGAGCTATTGAGAATGGATATGGGAGAAATTATAAGGAAGATGTTTATGTGATTTATCAATATAACTAATGGATTAACAATACTTGGAAAAGTTCTTTCTAATGTAGAACTTATAAGAAAAGAGCTAAGGATTCTACCCAAAGAGTATGATCCTCTTACCATGACAAAATAGTTGACCAAAGATATAAATTAGCTTAAGTTGGATAAGTTACTTGGAAAATTGTTAACGACTAAAACTTAGATGAATAGTGGGGTTGAATAGGTATTTTTTGCTTGTAAGACAAAGCATGAAGGAAGAAGCTAGGAACCATTGGCATTCAGGCAAGCAAGGAAAATTTATATGCGACATCAATCTCTCTTATGTATTTGGTGGAAATGGTAAATTTTCATGATAAATGTTTAATAAAAAATTTAGCAAAAAGTGTTGTAAATAGGAATTGGCAACAGAAGAATAGAAGTGTGAAGGTGAAGGCACAAGAGGTTATGCTTGCTGTCATACTTAACATCTAAGATGTGATTGTCCACAACTCAAATAAACTAAAAGATTCTTTAAGTAAAATAAGAGAATGAAGAAGAAGAAAGCTTTTTGAGCTACATGGAGTGTTTTGGAAGATTCTAATGGCACAATCTCAAAAATTGAGGACAAAGGGATATTATGCTTCATGAAAAATCATGATTCAAGTGCATCTAGTGAAAAAGTTATTGACGGAAGCAGTTGTCCTTGTGTAGTTCTTAAAAATAATTACACAAAATTCATTGATACTTTAAGTTCTTTAATGTGTGCAAATTAAAAAATTAAAAAAGTTCTATAATGGAAAATATTCTATTTCTCGATTTTTTCATGAAAAATGATGAGAACAAGAATAAAAATGATTCAAATTTGTGATGAAAACAATTACAAGACTATTGACGATTCTTCAATGAAAGAAGAAATTACTAGTTTAAAAACAAAAATTCACTTTCTTGAACATGTAAAATTTTCTAATGCTTCATTTGGTTTTCATTTTTTTAAACCTAATGTTATGCCTTCTTTTTAGCACATGCAAAGCATTTCAAATATTACCTGCTTCTATTGTCATAGAAAAGCACATACAACCAAGAATTGTTAAATTAATAAAATATTCTAGTTCAAAAACTTGCTTCAAAAGGGTAATGAAGAATGACAATACTAATGCTCTCATAACAAATGTTAGTTGCCAACCCAAGCTTGCTTTGTTTCTAAAGGTTAAAAATGAAGAACTTAATGTAAGGTGTATCTACCATACTGGTATCAAGATAAAGTTTGTAAGAAAAATTTTACTATGGAAATTTATTAGACTTTGTGTTAATTTTAATTTCTTGGAAAGTAATAGACAATACTAATATTTGTAGCATGATAAAGTCAACAATTTTGAGGAAGTCAATATGATAGTTTTTTCATGAGATTCTTTTACAAAATATGATTTGATTCACTTAAAATTTCTTACTAAGAATTGCAAATATTGTATAGCTTATGAGAAAATTTAATTTATTTAATGAGTTATTTTTATTGAAATAAAAAGTAAATATTAAAAATTTTGTAAATTTGATTAGAGACTTAGAAAGATAAAAATTAATTTAATCATAAAAATATTTAATAAAAAAAAATTTATGGGTTTATGAATCTTTAATTAAAGAAGGTGATTGTAAGGAAAAACGATAGGAAAATAATGTATAAGTTAATAATTACATAAATAAAAATTGCTTGAATTTCACTTTCTCTTTTATGGTGTCGAACGGGAAGAATGAATATGATTTAGACAAAATTTAGATTAGTCATAAACATACAAGGTGCATGTGACAAAAGAGAGCATGAAGGGTGAGTATATGTCTATTATTTTTAATACGTCTTATTATTTATTAAACATATGTTTTTACTTGTTATATTTTTATCTAAACATTTATGTCTTGTCATCATCAAAAGAAGGGGATTATGGAGTAACTCATGTGATTGATATGTCATGCCTTAAATGTTTAACATTTTATTTTAATAGGCTAATTTAATGAGAAGCAAGTTTGCATTTAAAGTACAATCCATACACTTTTGAAGATATTGAATTAATGGTCCTTGAAGAACCTTACAGTGTTCAGTATGTTTTAAGCATTGAAGAAATACGTATTAGATTTTATAAGGTTTTTCTTTACTATGAATTAGAATTTTAACATATTGATTGTAAGGCAATCTCATTTTGTATAAATTTCAAATAATTTTTAAGAATCTAAATTATTCAATCATCTTCTTGATTTAACAAATAAATAGAATTCAATTTTTCAATATCTCAATTCATTTTGAGTTTCAAATCCTACTTGAACAATTTATTGATAATTCCTTTTTTCAATAATTTGTTTCTTTGCTAAATTATATTTTTATATTCATTTCAAATTCTATGTTAAGCATATTGTTAAATCTTAATTACATCAAAAAATAATTCTATTCAAATTTTCATGATTAAATAAATAAAAAAGTTTATGCTACATCTTAAGCTATGTTAGAATCCCAAGCAATGGGCAGGCACAAGGAAGTTCTCACAAGCCTCAGGTCAGGAAAAGCTCAAAATAAAATTTGATCAGGCTTGTTTCACCAGACAACAAATTCATGAATTGCATTGGGTAACTTAGTGGATGGAGAGCAAAGAAACTCTTGAAATATGTACATATGGTTTGGGTCGAACCTATATAAATCTGTATGTTATGAGTACATGTAGGAGATCACTTCTTTCCAACACAAGCAGGAGATACCCTCATTTACTATATGTGTGAAATCTTTTCCTGCATGTCTATAAATTTCAAACGACTATCATTCCTTACAATTTGGGACAAAAATCCCTTGTACCCATCTTCATTCGAAACAGATAGCAGTATGCACCTTTCGATCGTGCATTTTCGTTGTCACATAGAGCAGATTACCTACACCTTTAATTAGTGAGATTAATGGATCCATAAGTCCATTTTATGAATTGATCGAATGCATACTGCTTCATCCACTATAACCAAATAATGCATCCAATGGTAATTATCTCTTTAGACGTCATCGAATGGCTATTTTTTTTTCCACTGTTTGAAATAATGTATCTTTGATCTGATGTTGAGATCTCTCGTGTTTGAATCCTACAATCCACATCTAATCAAGCTTAATCTAACCGTCAAGAACACATCCACAATTAAAATGCTGAATTGGATGATCAAGGTCTTTATTTGTATCGATTCACGGCTCAAGTCAACTTTATTTAACTACTAAATAACTGATAGTTATATATGCCATTATAAAAGCCATTTTAGAATATATAATGAGTCATTTGGAAAAGTATTTTATGCTATTTAACAAAAGCTTTACAAACAAAGTTTACTTGTCTTTCACATCAACTTTTTCTATAAATACCTAACAATTTTGAATGAAATAACAAATGAACAGGAAAAAATGAACATGAAAAAGATTTTTGCATGTCAAAGAAGGCCTCTATAATATTCTACTTGCAAAAATTTCCTTAGCAACACTTATGGCTTAGGACAACTAGAAATTAAAAATTCTTCAAGTTTAGTCAAACTCTTTCATGCTTTTTTTTTCTTAACTTTCTTCATCATTTTGAGCTCTTTGTGCTTTTTATATTTATCAACAAGCATAAGAAAATTTGTATAATTTTTCAAAACATGTTTCTTGTTGTAGTTTTTTCTTTTTGGTTAGATAGCCCAACAATTGCAAAAGCCTATGCTTAGTTTGATCTCATTAAAAAACCAGCTATGGTTGAGCTCATAAGAGCACTGGTTATAGTTAAACCAGTTACATTTAGTATGTTTGAGGTGAACTACAGTGGAAAGTCTCATATAAGTCAGAGGTGAACTATAAAGAAAAATCCTCACATTGTAACCCTTTTATTAGTGGAGTTTTTTCTCAACCTCGATCGGGGTTGGATGGAGGTTCTAGTTTGAACTAAATCACCTAAACAATTCTGTGAACTACTCCAGCTATTATTTTCATTATTAAAACTATAAATTAATATATTTATAAAAAAACTTTTTATAAACATAAAGCTATTATTATAATTAATATTTAGAAATTAAATACAACAAAAAATTAGCAAAAATAAATTAAAATAATAGTTCACCCCATTCTTGTGTGATTCACACACTTATTTTAACTTCAATTGGTATAAGGGTAGTTCTTTACATAAAGTGATTTAGAACACTTGGGTGATCCATCATATATATTTTAATTTTTTTTAGTTTCTTATTTATCATTTTAGTTGCATACCAACCTAAATTTCTCTTTTATTACATATATCTTATTTCCCAAATAAGTGTTTTTTTGCTAACTTCTTAAGTCTTCAATTTGTCTTCATCCATGGTTGATATTGATGCGACACTTGATGAACAATCTTCTTTAGTTTGTCCACCATTATTTATAGGTCAATTTTATTTAAATTAAAAAATAAAGATTTTGAATGTTTATTCAATAAATCGATTTAAAACATTGCAAAATACTTACTAAATCTTGTAATTTACCTAAGGATTGATACACAATTAAAATAAATCTTTTAGTGAACTTAGAAGTCCTCAAATGCGAATGACAAAACTCATTGGAACAACACTCAACTACCTTCATTATGGGATATCACCAAGTGAATTTAATCAAGTTAAGAATTTCTAGAATGCACATGAAGTTTGAAAAGAATTTAAAATTACTTATGATGGCCCTTCACATGTAAAAGAAACTAAAATAAATCGTGTTGCATATAAGCATTAGCTATTGAGAATGGATATTGGAGAAACTTTAAAGATGATGTTCATGCAATTTACTAATATATCAAATGGATTAGAAAATGTTGGAAAAGTGCTTTCTAATTCTAAACTTAAAAGAAAAGTGCTAAGGATTCTTTACAAGGAGTACGATCCTCTTGCCACAATGATAAAGGTAGCTAAAAGCCAAATAAGCTCATTTTTTATGAGGTACTTGGAGAATTAGTAACGACCAAAATTAAATGAATAGAAGGGTTCAAGAGGAAGCTTCCACTTTTAAGTGAAATAATGGATCAAGAAAAGAGGAACCTTTAGCATTTAGTGCAAGCAAAGAAGATTCAGGTTCAGTAATGATCTCTTCTATGGATTTTTACAAAGTCATAAATTTTCATGTTAAAGATCAGTAAAGAATTTTGGCAAAAAGTTTTGTAAACAAAAATATTAAAAAGAAGAAATGAAGGGAGAGGATAAAGGCATCGAGAAGTTATGATTGTCATCCATTAGGCCATATTACACCATGTTGTCCACAACTAAAAGAAACAAAAAGAAAAGATGTAAGAAAGCAAAAAATGACAAGAAGAAAGCCTTTCATGAAACTTTGTGTGTTTCAAAAGATTATAACTCCACAACTTTAAATAATGAGATAGAAAGGGTGTTGGGGCTCATGGCAAATAATGATTAAAACACACCCAGTGAAGAAAAAGAAAGGAATGTTATAAGCACTTAGCACCATGACGATCTTAAAAATAATTTCACATAAATCATTATTGCTCTCATTAAAAAAGTTTAGGAGTAAAAGATCAATCTTCAAGATTTTTTCATTAAATAAAATAAGAAACAAATAGAAATACTTCAAATTTAAGATGAAAAATATTCCATGATTATTGAGAAATCTGCATTGATAGACGAAATTACTAGTTCAAAAGTAAAAATTTACTTTCTTGGACATGTAAAACTTTTTAATGCTTCATATAGTTCTCATTATTTTAAACATAAGGATATGTTTTCTTTTGAACACATTTAAAACATTTCAAATATTACATGCTTTTATTGTTTTATAAAATGTCACACCATCAAATATTGTAAAATTAAGGAAAATATTTCAAGATCAAAATATTGTTTAAAAAGGGTAATGAAGAATGACATTATAAATTCTCTCATAATGAATGCTAGCAATAAACCCAAGCTTGCATGGTTTCCTTACATTTAAGAATGGAGAACTTAATGTAAGGAGTCTTTATAATCATGGTATGAAGATATAATTTGTAAGACAAATTTTTAGGATGGAAAATTATTAAGCTTAGCTTTAATTTTAATTTCTTAGAAGGAATTACATATAATTATAGGATGAAAAATTCAATAATTTTGAGGAAGTCAATATCATAATTATTTCATAAGTTTCCTTGAGAACATATGATTAGATTCTCTTAAAATTTCTTATTAAGAATTGAAATTTTGCATAGTTTATTAGAAAATTTTGTTTATTCCATTAGTTTTTTTATGAAATATAAGGAGACCTTTAAAAATCTTCATAATTTCATATGAGAATTTGAAAGATAAAAATATATGTAATGTTTGATGAGTCAATCATGAAAATATTTCAAAAAAATTAAAATTATGTGTTGATGAATCTTGAACTAAAGGACAGGATTTCATGGAACAAAGATAAGAACATAATGCATAAAATAATAATTAAGAAAAATAAAAATTTTGTAAATTGAACTTCCCTTTTGATGTTGCCAAAGGGGGAGTGAATATTATTGAGATTAAAATTTTTATTAGTCATAAAGCAATGGGGAGCCTACAGTAAAAGAGAGTATGAAGTATGAGAGGGCATATATATATATATATATATATATATATCCCCCCTTATGATTTATTAAATATGTATTCTTAATAGTTTTATTTTTATCAAAATATTTGTGTCTTATCCTCAAAAAGGGGATTATTGAGTTGCTCTTGTAATTGATGACTCAAACCTGAAATTTTTAATATTTTATTCTAATGTGTTGTATTGTATGAAACAAGTTTACATATAAAGAACAAGTGATACACTTTTAAAGATGGCAAATAGTGGTCTTCAAAGTATCTTGGATTGTTTAGTAAGTTTTAAGGAGACAAGACATGTGCATCAGGTTTGATAATATTCAATTTTATTGTATAATAGAACATTAGCATATTGATTTTTAGGCAATCTGATTTTGTATCAATTTGAAATGATATTTAGGAATCTAAATTATTTAGTTATCTTCTTTTTGTAGCAAATAAATATGATTAAATTTCTAAATATCTCAATTCTTTTGGTCATTCAAATCCTAATTGAACCATTCATTGATAATTCTTATTTCGAATCATTCTTTACTTGGTTAAAACATACTTTTTAACTTTTGCTAAATTTTATGTTAGGTTAACGATTAAATATTGATTACATGAAAAATAATTCTATTAAAATTTTCATAGTTAAATAAATAAATAATTAGTGCAACATCCCAAGACATGTCTGAATGAAAATCAGTCAGGCTAGAAAGGCCTGAGTAGGCACTTGTAAGCCTTGGGTAAGGAAACTGTCTAATACAAATTAGTTTGAACCACTTTTGGTTGATGATAAATTCTTGATGCGGGTGGGGCAGGGCAGTAGATAGAGTGCAACTAGGAAACAATCAAAATAAGTTTGTTTGGGATGGGTTGGACCAATATAAACCTTTATCGTAAGAGCACACCCACGTGATCCATTTCTTCGTGCACAAGTGGGTAGCCAACCTCATTTAGTTTGGTGTGATACCTCTACCTGAATGTTCATAAATTCTTAACACCTATCATTCCTAACAATGTGGGACTAAAATACCTAGTGCCCATGTACATTTAAAACCTATAGCACTCAATGAAGTTTGATTGTGAATTTCGTTATTGGGTAGTGGAGATCACATCCACCTCTAGATAGTGCCCTTAATAAACCCAATCATCCATTTAATGAGCTAATAGAATAGTTACTGGCTTATCTGCCACAGTCGATTGATCTATCCAACTGTCGTGATCTCATCTGACATCATGAAATGATTACTTTTTTTTCTCAACCATTTCAAATAATTTATCATTAATCTGATGGTCAAGATATGTCCCATCTAAACCGTATAGTCTAGATCTAATATAAGTTTTTCCAATGATTGATAAAATTATCCCTATCTCATAAAAGTTGAAAGAGTATAAGAGATTTAGTCAAACTCAATCCAACCATCTAGAAAACATTTGCCTTATATTCATTCCTTCCTAAGAACTAAATAACAAGCCATTATATTTGTCACTGTTGTAGTCATTTTAGAATAATTTCTTGGCCATTTCGTAAAGAATTTTAGGTTGCTTGGTAGCAAACTTTCAAACAACTTTTACTTGTGTATCTAATAGCTATGATAAACAATTTTTTGTAAATATCAAATAATTATGAAAAAAATAAGAAATGAATGTGAATAAGATTTTAACATCTCTAAATTGGGTTGTATAATACACTACTAGAGTACATTTTATTTAGTAACGCATACAGCATATGATTAAAGGAAATTCCAAATTTTTCCAACTAAGCTAATTCTTCCAAGAATTCTTTTTCTAAATTTTATTGATCATTTTGAACTCTTTGTGACTTTTTATACTTATCTACAACCATAAGAAAATTTTTACGATTTTATTGAATATTTATTTTTTTGTATTTAATTTCCTTTTGGGTGGAGCTGCAAGATGAAATCTTGAGCTTCATTTGATCAAGTAAAAAATTGAGTAAGAGTTGAGATTGTAAAAGCCTAGGTTATAGTTAAACCAACAAAAGATAGTATGTTGGATATAAACCATAAAAAAATCTTTAAATTGTAACCCTTTTATTCATAGAGTTTTTTCCTAAACATAGTGAGGAGTGAGTGTTAGTTCTAGTTTGAATTGAACCACTTCAAAATTTAAGTATTCCATTGGAAATTTCATTTTCAATACAAAAATTATGAATAAATATTTTTTTAAATTAAAATTTTCTATAAACATAAAATTAGTTTTTAAATGAATAATTAAAAAATAAATACAATAAAAAAATTAGTAAAAATAGTTTAAAACCATAATTCATGCCCTCTTTAGTGTGATTCATACAATTATTTTCACTTCAATTGGTATGAGAGTGGGTTTGTCACATAAAGTGAGTCAAATTACTTGCGTGATTTGTTTTTTGCATTTCAATTATTTTATTATAGTTTTCTTAATTTTCATTTTGGTTGTGCACTGATTTGAATTTCTCATTTATCATTTTTGTATACTTTTCAAAATAAGTGTTTGTTAGTTTACTTCTTAAGTTTTCAATATGTTTTCATCTATGAATAATATTAGTGTGACACATGATGAACGATCTTCTTTAGTCCATCCACCATATTTGAAACCAAATTTTATTTATATAAAATATTTACAATTTTTATTCAGTCAATTAATTATGACACTGGGAAATACATACTGAATGATGTGATTTGCATAAGGATTCATACATAAATGACATTAAGTGTTTTAGTGAACTTAATAATGATTAGAGAATGGAACAAATTAATGTAAGAGCACTAATCTATCTTCATATCGACAAATCTCCTAATGAATTTAATTATGTTATGAATTTTTATACCACAGATGAAGTTCCAAAAAAATTACAAGTTATATATTAGGGCACTTCACAAATAAAGGAAACTAAAATAAATTTTTCTTGTACATGATTATTAGCTATTTAGAGTTGATTGGTGAAACTATAAGGAAGATGTCTATGCAATTTACAAATATTACTAATGGATTTGCAAGTCTTAAAAAAGTTCTTTCTAATTCAGAACTTGTAAGATAAGTGCTAAGGATTCTATTCGAAGAGTATGATCAATTTACCATGGAAACAAAGGCAGCCAAAGACGTAAATAAAGTCATGTTGGATTAGCTACTTGGAGAATTATTAATGACCAAAATTGAGATAAAAAGATTGGTTGAAGAGTAGGATTCCACTTGCAAGCCACATGGAGCAAGAAACGAGGTACCTTTCACATTTATAGTAAGCACTGAAGATTTATGTGTGGCACTAATCTCTTCTATGGATTTGGAGAAAGTGGCAAATTTTACTATTAAAGGTTTAGAACCAAATTTGGCAAAATATTTTATAAATAGGGATTGGCAAAAGAAGAATAGAAGGAAGAAGATGAAGGCACTAAGATGTTATAATTGCTATTAAACTAGCCATATTAGACCAGATTGTCACAACTAAAAGAAATGAAAAGAAAAGATGAGAAAAAAAGAGAATGAAGATGAAGAAGCTTTTCAATCAACTTTTTATGTTTTGAATGATTTTGATTCCACAACTTTAAATAGTGACAAGGAAGGGAAGTTATGTTTCATTACAAATGTTGATTCAAGCATGTCTAGTAAAGAAGAAGAAGTGAATGATGTAAGCACATTACCTTCTGATATTGTTGCTAATAATTACAGATAAGTTATTTGTGTTTTAACTTCTTCAATGCATGCACACAAAAAAGTAAAAAAGTTTTACATTGAAGAGATCAATATTCTAGTTTTTTTCATGAAAATGAGGAAAAAAATTCAAATTTCTTCAATTTTGTGATGAAAACAACTAGATGATTTTTGTTTATTAGATTATTGAAAGTTGAAATTATTGCTTTAAAAGTAAAAATTTACTTTCTTGGACATGTAAAATTTTTTAATGCTTCACATGTTGATTTTTCTAAATGTAAGGATATGTCTTCTATTGAAAACATGTAAAACATTTCAAATATTACATGCTTTTGTTGGTGTAGAAAAGGGCATACCATCAACGATTATAAAATTAAGAAAAATTTTTTTAGATCAAAATCTTGTTCCAAATGGGTAATGAAGATTGACACTATAAATGTTCTCATAATGAGTGTTCGCAGTCAACCCAATCTTGCTTGGGTTCCTTATATTATAAAATAGAAAACTTAAAATAAAATGTCTTTATAATCATTGTATGGAGATACAGTTTGTAAGAGAAATTATTAAGATCGAAGCATATTAGGCTTATTGTTAATTTTAATTTCTTAGAACAAGGTGGACATTTTATACAATTATGGCATGACAAATTGAATAATTTTTTAGAAGTCAATATTCTACTTCTTTGATGAGATTCTTTCATAAAATATGATTGGATTCAATTATAATTTATTGTAAATAATTTAAATGTTGCATAACTTACTAGAAAATTTATTTGATTTAATTAGTTTTTTAAGTAAAAAGAGACCATTGAAAATCTTGTTAACTTGATTTTAGAATTTGAAAGATAAAAAATATATATATTTTTTGATGACTCAATCATAAATTATTTTGATAGAAATTTAAATTAATTATTGATGTATCTTGAATTAAAGAAGGGGATTATGAGGAATAAAGATTAAAAAATAAAGCATAAAATAATAATTAGGTAATTTAAAAATTATATGAATTGCATTTTCCTTTTGATGGTATCAAAGGGTGAAAATGAATAAGTTTTAAATAAAATTTAGATTAGTCATAAAATGAGGGGGGAGCATGTAGTCAAAAAGAGCATAGATAAAGGGAGAGAATATATATATATATATATATATATATATATATATATATATATATATATATATATATATATATATATATATATATATATATATATATATATATATATATATTTAATAAAACTTATCATTTATTAAATATATGTTTGTACTTTTTATATTTTTATCCAAATATTTATACTTTGCCATCATCAAAAGAGAGAGATCGTTGAGTCTCCCTTGTGATTAATCAGTCATGTCTTAAAAGTTTAGTATTTCATTCCATTAGGCTTGTTTAGAATAAAATAGTTTTGCATATAAATAAAAAGTCGTACACTATTGAAGATGGTGATTTAGTGGTTTTTCTAGCATCTTTGACTGTTCAACAAGTTTCAAGGACTGAAGACATGCAAATCAACTTTGTTAAGGTTTTATTTTACTACAGAATGAAATGTTAACTTGTCAATTTTATAGAACTATCCTTTCATATCAAATTCAAATCATATCTATGCATCTAAATTATTCAATGTTCTTCTTAATCAAGTAAATAAATAGGATTCAATTTTACAATATTTAACAATTTTTTCAAATACTACTTTAACTCTTTATTAATAATTCTATTTTTGATTCATTCTTTTCTCAGTTAAATCATACTTTTATAATATCATCAATTTCTCTATTAGGTTGATTGTTAAATCTTTATTGCATAAAAAATAATTCTAGTAAAATTTTCATAACTAAATAAATAAAATTTATGCCACATCCCAAGCTATGCCCCAAGGCAAACCATGGGAAGGCTTGAGTATGCACTGAAAAAGTTGGCATTAGGAAAAGGTCGTAACCAAATTGGGTAGACCCCATTCTGCCTGATGACAATTTCTTGAATCAATTGGGGGTAAGGCAATTGATAGAGAGCTGACAACAATCAAACAAAGTACGTACATATTTGGTCAAACACGTACAAGCCTTTATGCTGTGAGTACGTGCAAGTGATAAATTTTTCAGAGCACAACGGGGAGACAACCTCATTTAGGCTCCTTGTGAAACATCTACCCAAATCTTTATGAGTTAAAAATAGCTATTATTCCTTTCAAGGTTTGACTAAAGTCCATTGTGCCCATATGCATCAAAAATTGATAGCACTCAATGCTTTTCTTTAGTGCATTTTTGCAATTGCACAGTGGAGATCACCTCCATTATTGAACAATGAGTTTAGTAGATCCAACTACCCATTACTGAGTTGATTGAAAGGTTACTATTTCATGGATTGCAACTGACTGATTCATCCTATGTTCGTGATCTCATATGATATAGTCTAATGAATATTTTTATTTAATCATTAGAAAAGATATATCCTGTTTGAATCATATAGTCTAGATCAAATATTGATTTTATCATTGTTTTAATTAAATGATTTAGAACTCAACTAAATTAATCGAGCGACCGAGAAGCAATCAAGCATGATCCAACCTTTGAAAACACATCCACTTTTACAGCATTTTATTTCATGGTTGAGATCTCTTTTGTACTAAAGCAACAGCACTAGTCAATTACAACCAAATGGCTAAAAAACTAGTTGTTATATGTGCAATATAACTATCCATTTTATAATAATTTTTGAGCTGTTTGGAAAAGCATTTTATGCTATTTAGCAGCAACTTTTCACATGACATTTACTTGACTTTCTAATTACTACGACAAAAGATTTTTTTATAAATATCTAAGCATTGTGAATGAAATAACAATTAAACATGAACATGCTTTTAACATCTCAAAAAAGTAATGCACAATATTCAAATGGCATAAATTTGTCTTGAAAGCACCAACGACATACAATTACTACAAATTTAAAATTCTTTCAACTAATCGTAATTCTTCAAAGATTTTTTCTTCTTAATTCTCTTCATTATTTTTAACTCATCATGACTTTTTTTATATTTATCAACAAATAGAGAAACATTTGTACAATTTTTTTCGAAATGTTTTTCTATATGTATCTTTTTCTTTAAGGTTGGGTGGCCTAGCAATTGGGAATGCACTAGTTTTGATCGATGCTATGAAAGGCTGAGTTAGTTGACCTCATAAAAGCTCAAACTATTGTTGAACCTTGAAAAGCTAGTAGACTAGAGGGTAACAATTAGGAAAATATAAAGTTGGTTGGAAGTGAATTGTAAATAAAAACATGAAGTTCTAACCATTTCATTAGCAAAGTTTTTTTTCTTAGCACTAGTTAAGGGTGGTCATAGGTTCTAGTTTGGACAAAACTACCTAAAGAATTTTGTATATAATTTCAAATTTTAATTTAAATATAAAAATTAAAAATTATTATATTTATAAATTAAAGTTTTTATAAATATAAAATTATTTTTTAAAAAATAGTTAAAAATAATAATAATAAATTTATTAAAACCTTAATTCACTCCCCTCTTATTTGATTATCACACACGTTTTTACTTCAATTGGTATCAGAGGGGGTCCCTTACATAATGTGAGTCAAATCTCTTGGGTGATCCATCATGTGCATTTCAATTATATTATTTTAGTTTACTTAATTATCATTTTCATTGCACTATGAATTAAATTTTTTTCTCTTTTGCATGTTTTTCAAAATATGTGTTTGTTTGTTTCCTTATGTTTTTAACATGTCTTCATCCATAATTTATATTGGCATGTGCTTGATGAAGGATCTTCTTTAGTCTCTTAACCATTATTTATGGGTGAATTTTCTCTATATTTGAAAAATAGATTTACAATTTTTATTTTGTTAATTAACTTTGAACTTTAGGAAAAAATTACCAAACCATGCGATTTATTTTGAGATTCATACACAAGCTAAATTATGCCTTTTAGTGAACTTAGTAGTGATTAAAGAATGGCACTCCTCAATATAAGAGTACTCAACTACATTCATTGTGGCATATCTCCAAGTGAATTTAATCAAGTTATGAATTTTAAAAACATACATGTAGTTTAGGAAAAATTAGAAATTACTTTTTAAGGCACTATACAAGTAAAGGAAACTAAAATAAAATATTGTTACACATGATATGAATTGTTTAGAGTTGATATTAGAGAAATTATAAAGAAGTTTACATGATTTACTAATATTACTAAGAGATTAACAAATCTTAAAAGAGTACTTTTTAATGTAGAACATATAAGAAAAGTGCCAAGCATTAGCCAAAAAGAGTATGGTCCTCTTGCCACGACAATAAAGGAGACAAAAGATGTAAATAAGCTCATATTGGATAAGTTACTCCGAGAATTGTTAATGACAAAAATTGAGAAGAATAGAAGGGTTGAAGAGGAGGATTCCACTTATAAGCCAAAGAATGGAGCAAGAAAGGAAAAACCTTTGGCATTTAAAGTAAGCAAGGAAGATTTAGATGTGGCATCAATCTCTTCTATGGATTTAGGAGAAGAGGTAAATTTTCATGTTAAAGGTTATGAAAAAATTTGGCAAAATGTTTTGTAAATAGGAATTGGCAAAAGAAGAAAAGAAAGGAGAAGATGATGGCTCAAGATGTTGTGATTTTAACAAAACTGGCCATATTAGATCTAAATATCCATAACTCAAAGAAACTAAAAAAAAGGCGAAAAAAAGAGGAGAACGAAGGAGAAGAAAGCCATTCAAGGTGCTTTGATTGTTTCAAAAGATTTTGTCTCTACAACTTCAATTAACAAGGAGCATGGGATGCTGTGCTTCTTGGCAAATAATGATTAAAGGACATCTGGCAAAGAAGTGAATAAGTTAAGTACTTGTCCTCAAGTTGTTCCTAAAAAAATTACACAAAACTTATTAATACTTTAACTTATTCAAAATGTCTACATAAAAAATTAAAATGTTTTTCCCAAGAAAATATTAACTTCCTAGATCTTTTTATGATAGAAGATGAGGAAAAATAATTAATGATTATAGAGAGTATTTCATTCAAAAATGAAATAACTTGTTTAAAAAAACATTTTACTTTCTTGAACATGTAAAATTTTCCCATTCTTCACATTGTGCACATTTTTCTAAACAAAGGTATATATCCTCGTTTGGACACATGTAAAAAATTTCAAATATTACATGATTCTACTATTGTAGAAAAGGACATACATCAAGGATTGTAAAATTAATAAAAATATTTCTAGCTCAAAATTGGGTTTCAAATGGGTAATTAATAATGACAATAAATGCTCTCATAGTGAATGTTAGTTGTTATCCCAAGCTTCCTTTGGTTCCTAAGGTTAAAGAATAAAGAACTCAATGTATGGTGTCTCTACAATCATGGTATGGAGATGCAATTATATCTCTTATTTGATGATTGATGGTGTTACACTATATCTCTTTAGCAATTTAGAGTGCAACTTTCTATACAATTTATCTCATTTTTACAACTCTATTTTATTTCGTTATATAATATTTTTTCAATTTATCTCATTTCTCATCTGCAGTAACTAACTCACCATAAGACCTGGGGGTAACCAACTAATCCCACATTTTGCAATCATGTTCTAATTCACCAAATTGATAATTAGGAAAGCCAGCATATCTTAACTTCATCATCATTATTATCAAAAACAAAGTGAGAATGAACTCATCCTAATAGTGGTTGAGGGAATGTACTCACCATAATTTTATCATCATTTTGACAACTAATAGATCTATTACATCCTAATGACTACTAAGTGAACAACCTCACCTTAATGATTACTAGTCTTACAGTTATAACAAATATTTGCGAGAGAACATGAATCAATAAAAATAATTAACCTTCGTTTTTGTTTATCTCAAATAAATATATTATCTCATTCAAAAGTTTCAAAATTTTTCATATTGTCATTTCTTCACCATCAAAATATCAATATTAGTTTAATAGAACTAGCTCACTATCATGTGTAGCAATAATTATAAAAAACAATACAATAAACAATTATTATCAATTTCAATCATAAAATGTTACAAAAGATATACATTGAAATAATATACAATAACACTATAAAAAATACAACAAATAATCAACTCTATAGTGGATTGGGTCATATATCTCTAAATAGTCATGTAGTCCCTTCCTTTCTCTCTTTGTAATGCTGGTGATCTCTGTTAGGCACTAAGATTATAAGATTTGTGTATTTGGAATAAGGCGATAAGAATTAAAATAGATTAAGTGATTAAGAAGTATGTTAAATGACAATATTAATGAAAAAGCCGACTGGCTTCCTGACTATAATTTTAGTGGCAATGATTGTGAAACAATGACCAGAGCAAGACTACAGTTTCAAACCATAATTCACTCTCCTCTTGTGTGATTCTCACACTCGTTTTCACTTCAATTGGTATCAGAGAGGATCCCTCACATAAAATGACACAAATCACTTGGGTGATCCAACACGTGCATTTCAATTATTTTATTTTAGTTTTCTTAATTGACATTTTTGTTGTACATAGATTTAAATTTTTTTTTTTCACTTTTGCACACTTTCCAAAAAATGTGTTTGTTAGTTTGCTTAAGTTTTTAACACGTCTTCATCCATAAATTACATTAGTGTGACACTTGATGAAGGATCTTCTTTAGTCTTTCAACCATTATTTATAGTGAATTTTATTTATATTGGAAAAAAGAACTAAAACTTTTATTCAAATAATTAACTTAGAACTTTTGGAAATACTTGCTAAATCATGTGATTTATTTTAAGATTCATACACAAATAAAATTATGCCTTTTAGTGAACTCAGTGGTAATCAAAGAATGGCACTCCTCAATATAAGAGTACTCAACTGCCTTCATTATGGCATATCTCCAAGTGAATTTAATCAAGTTATGAATTTTAATAATGTACATGTAGTTTGGAAAAAATTTGAAGTTACTCATAGCACTACAAAAGTAAAGAAAACTAAAATAAAATATTCTTACACAACATTATGAGCTATTTATAGTGGATAAGGGAGAAACTATAAAGAAGAAGTTTACATGATTTACTAATATTACTAACAGATTAGCAAATCTTAAAAGAGTGCTTTCTAATGTTTAACTTATAAGAAAAGTGCTAAACATTAGACAAAAGGAGTATGGTGCTCTTGCCATGACAATAAAGGAGACCAAAGATGTAAATAAGCTCATATTGGATGAGCTACTCGAAGATTTATTAGTGGCCAAAAAAGAGATGAATAGAGGGATTGAAGCGGTGGCTTCCATGTATAGTCTAAAGCATTGGGCAAGAAAAGACGAACCATTGGCATTTAAAGCAAGCAAGGAAGATTTAGATGTAGCATAAATCATTTCTATGGATTTAGGAGAAGAGGTAAACCTTCATGTTAAAGGTTATGAAAAACTTTGACAAAATGTTTTGTAAATGGGAATTGGCACAAGAAGAAAAGAATGGAAAAGATGAAGGCTCAAGATGTTATGATTATAGTAAAACTTGCCATATTAGATCAAATTGTCCATAACTCAAAGATACTAAAAGAAAAGATGAGAAAAAGAAGAGAACGAAGGAGAAGAAAGATTTTCAAGCTACTTTGAGTATTTCAAAAGATTTTGTCTCCACAACTTCGAATAACATGGAGCAAGGGATGTCTTGCTTCATGGCAAATAATGATTTAAGGACATCAGGTGAAGAAGAAGTGGATAAGGTAAGTACTTGGCCTCATGGTGTTCCAAAAAAGAATTTTACTATAACTTATTTAAAATGTGAACATAAATAATTAAACAATTTTTACGAAGAAAAGATTAGTCTCCTAGATTTTTTATGATAGAAGATAATAAAAAAATAAAAATTCTTAAAATTTGTGATGAAAAAAATTAATGATTATGGAGAATACTTCATTTGAAGATGAAATAACTTGTTTAAAAATATATTTTACTTTCTTAAACAAGTAAAATTTTCCAGTTCTTCACATTGTGCTCATTTTTCTAAATAAAAGGATATATCCTCGTTTGAACACAAGAAAAATATTTCATATATTACATGCTTCTATTGTTGTAGAACACCACAAAACATCAAGGATTGTAAAATTATTAAAAAAATTTGTACCTCAAAATCTTTTCAAATGGGTAATTAAGAATTACAATAAATGCTCTCATAGTGAATGTTAGTAGTCAACCCAAGCATGCTTTGGTTCCTACGGTTAGAGAATAGAGAGCTTAATGTACGGTGTCTCTATAATCATGGTATATGTTTTATTTGACGATTGAAGATATTACACTATATCTCTTCAGTATTTCAAAGGGCAACTTTTTGTACAATTTATTTCACTTTTACAAATCTTTTATTTCATTTGATTATATAATATTTTTTTAATTTATCTCATTTCTCAACTAAAGTAACCAGCTCACCACAAGATTTGGGGGTAACCAACTCATCGCACATTATTACCGTGTTCACCATGGGAACTAATTCATTGCATTGATAATTGGGGAAGCCAGCATATCTCAACTTCATCATCGTTACTATCCAAAACAAAGTGATTATGAAATCATTCCAATAGAGATTGGGGGAATGTACTCGCTCTAATTTCAACATCATTTTAACAACCAAGAGATCTATTACATCTTAATGACTACTAAGTTAATAACCTCAACTTAATCATTACTAGTCTTATAGTTATAACAAATATTTTGTAGAGGACATGAATCAATAAAAAATAATTAACCATCATTTTTATTAAGCTCAAATAAATATATTTTTTCATTCAAAATTTTCATATTTTTCATTTTCTCATTTCTTCACCATCAAAATATCAATATTAGTTTAATATTTGATAAAACTAGCTTGTTATCATGTGTAGCAATAATTATAACAGAAAATACAATCAATAATTATTATATTTAGAATCATAAAACATTACAAAATATATACCTTGAAATGGTATGCGATAACACTATAAACAATACAACATGTAATCAACTCTATAGTGGATTGGGTTCACATATTTCTAAATAGTCGTGTAGCCCCTTACTTTCTCTCTCTATAATGGATTTTATTCTTTGCCCTTTTTCTTGAGAAGTTTTGCTGATGCTCTACCACCAATCAAAGCAGGTGATCTCTATTAGGCTTTGAGATCATCTTATTTACATGTTTGGAATAAGAATTTAAGGTTTAAAATTGATTAATTGACTTAGAAGTCTATTAAGTGACTATATTAAAGAAAAAGCCAACTGGCTTCCTCACTACAATTGCAATGGCAATCATTGTCAAACAATGACCAAAGCATGAATAGAGTTACAAATCTAGCTGTCGACACTCAGCATAGAAAGAGAGGGGAAATGGAAAGTGAAAATGTGATTAGATAGGACTGGATCATGGTTTTTTAAATATAACAATAATATTAAATCATTTTTTTCTTATTTAACATTTAAATTAAAAAATAATTAATAATAATTAAGAATGGACTTGAATGGAAATGAGGCAAATGTCTTCTAATTTATTTCAAAGTGTTTTTTGCAATAATTTTGTTAATTAAATACTTTAAAGTAATTTATTATTCAATAAATTTGCTTGTTTTATGAAACAACAAACAAACATATTAGTTTTTTGTCTCACACGTTTAACATATTTATTTATTGATGAGAATATTTTGCAAATTTATTGCTACAAAAATTTTCAAGACATTACCATCATCCTTAGTGTTACTCTATTCTTTCCCTTTCTTCTCTTTTTTTAGCCCCATGGAAATTCCACTTACAAGTTATTAAGGTATAGCCGGCTCTCACTTTTAATATTGTTGAGAATCACACCCCATCTCCTTATTTGTTCTCATACATAACATATTCTTGGAAGAAGATAAAGAGCAAATGAATTACCTTCTCGTTACATCCCCTCGTTGCTAACAAAATTAAAATGCTTCACTCGAAGCTCTTGCCATCCACACATTTTGTGGAATTTAAGAACCACCATTGGCCATACAAGATGAATAGGGCACATTTCAAGTTATGAACTTGCCCTTTCTCCTTCACTAGCTTTATGTTATCTACCTTTCTAACAAATACCGCACTTTCTAGTATGGATTTATTAGTAAGAAGCTATTTATTAGAGAAATGTTGTGATCTATATGTCATTTATAATGAGTGTTTTATAGTACACTGGCATTTGAGTAGTTCAATAAGGCCAATTGTTTAACTAGCATTGTAGATATATCAAGGGCGCTTAAGTTAATGGTGAGTGCAAGATTTGTCCTACTCTTTGAATCTCATAAGCATAAGTTGATGTACAATGAATACTTTATTATGCCATTTTATAACTTTCACATATCACTAGTCCTTTGTAGATCAACTAATTTGAAATTTGAAAAGGCATTCATTCTCATGATTTGACTATAAAACTCATGGTGCAAAGGAAATAAAGTTGATCTTGTCTTCTCTTTGTAGGAATACACTATTTTGTTTTTTTTATTATTGTAATGATTCAAAGCCCTAATGTTGAGATATGTTTAAATCCTAAAATATGAAAGTAGCCTCTAATGGTTTGTCTCTTAAACTCTTTTTGTGCCATTGAATCCTTCCTGTGTCATCATTGCTACACTCTTATGAGTATTGTTGAATTTTGTTATTATTTTGATTGATAATCTTGTAATACAAGGTTAGAATGCACAAGTAGTATAATTCATTTTCTCTCCATTTGAGAATGATTTCTTTGATCAAATTTGATTTAGATTTCTTAATCATATATTTCCATTCTATGTTTTTATAAGATCAATGACAACTTTATATGATATTCCTCATAACCAAGCATAAAAGAATGATATTTATTGAAGTTATTTCGGTGAATATTTAGAAGTCTAATAAAACATCCTGGAAAAATACCTTTGAGCAAAAAATCATGTTGCCCCATTGGTTGTCTTGTACAAATAAGTAACTTCATGATTCAAAGAAGAGAAATGAATAATGCAGAAAATTTCATTATGAAGTTGGAAGAAGTTTCAATTAAGCATTAGACATATAGGCATTTCCTTGGTAGTAATACAAAGAAGAATACTAATGAAGGCATTGATTGTCTTTGGTAGATGCAAAGATTGGTAAGGGTAATGATAGGCCTACAATTCAAGTTTCCAAGAGAAGAAAGCATGCTATAAATTCTGATATGCAAGACTACTTGCGCAATGAGTAGAGGTAGAAATCCCCCAAGTTGGCAATAAGGAAAAATGTGGAACAACTCTAAAATGTACTTGCTAAAGGTTGAGTACAAACCTTAACTAAGCTCAATTCCTTTCACACTAGTCATTAAGATACACTTCTCCCACAAAAAAAAGACATATGTTTCTCAAAAAAGTTGTCTTCGTGCATCAAACAGCCATCTTAACCACTATCAAGGGAACCTATTGAAGGCTTTGATATCTAATATATGACTTAATGCCCAAAGTAATTAGTTAATTTGGCTTAATCTCTTTTTCCATCATCATTGATTACGCTATCAACATCACCAAGATGTCGATCCTCATTTTTATTATAGTTGCTAACTACATAGACAATATCCAACCCATGAATCCTCTATCGAAGAGTACCTCTTAACAAAGCCCATGAGTCAAACAACAAAATGACCCACTATTTTATGCCCATTATGATCATCAATTTGTAGATGTATTGGTTTCTCATGCAAACAAAGTGTCTATTCTGTCAACCCATTATTTAGCATTAAGACTACGTAATGAAAGGGTGTCACCATTTACACTGATCCTTGAAGTAGTTTTAGCTATTGAAACATTCCTTAAAAGCAATTGTGGTGGGGCATGGGTTATGACATGCTCTCTTTTGCTATTAAGTGAATGACATGATTCAATAGGTCCTTGCTCTAGCAAAAAGAGTGAATCTTCTACTTAATGAACACAAGTTATTGCCTCAAAATGCATATGTGATACAGTGCATAGTTTGGGAGGGAGATCAAAACATAATTTATGAAAACAACTTGTGAAAATAGCGAGATAGCTCTAACAACCAATGAAGTGGTTTTATCCCTAAGCATCGCAGTGTAGGAGAAATCTATAGCAACAGATTATCTAAACAAAGTATAACCCCTGAGTATGTACTTGAAATTTTTTGTTGTTACCTTAAAATTGTAACAACCATCAATTAGCAATGCATTAAAAATATTCTACTAAAGAAGATTGAAAACATATCCCTTATCAAACTACTGCAAATAGGTAGGGAAATAGCGAACAAGAATAAATGAAATGTCTTGAATTTTAATGATAATAATTATAGCTTGTAGCATAACATCATCCATACAATGGACGAGAATATAGATGATTTGTAGATGAGGCTTTGATGTTGACGAACATTCCCTCCATTATATTGTCTCATATGGATAAGAAGTGACAACAACACTAAGTAGGGGATAAACTAAAATTGTGATATGGGCCACCATGATAGAAGATATAGGGGGCTTGAATTGAATAGAATTTCCTCTTAATCACAAGAATAGCAAATTACAATTGATACAGCAAAACCATTGAGGCAAATTGGCTCTTTACATCTTGTGGATGAGCATCACTAATGTTCTTGTTTATCACTAGCGTTTGACATCATATGTTTTAGTAACTTTTAAAAAAGTATCTTGTATGTTTATCAACACTGATTCAGTTGCCCTTAACAAAAAAAACATACACCTTAGAATGAGAAAATAGAGCCCGTCAACTCCCAAATTAAAAGAAAATTATTGCCAACACATTCGGTTTGTGTGTCTATATAAGGGTGTGTGGGAGCTGAAGTTTAGGAGTTGATTTAATTGATGAGCACTAATTCTTAGTTAAGTGGTCATGATGCTTGAAAAAATATCTTGAGTAAAATCAATATAGGAACCATCCCCTTCACAAAAGAAACAACTCCTATTTTGCCATCCACTTAGTGGTTGTAGTTCAGTGAAAGTAAGCCATGTTTTTTCCTTATGGTTTACCACTCAACCTTCGTGTGTTGCCAACACCAAAATACTATACATACAAGATAAGTGTTGTAGTTTTCTACAAACACTATAGCCATTGATGCTTCTCCTCTATGAAATACCTCTTTAATGCTTTAATCCCTAGAAATTAGTGATTATCTTTAAAACTTTTGTAGTGGTAAAAAGGTTACTCATTTTTTTTAAACTCTAAGGACTAAGTGCTTTGAAGGAATTAGCAGAATTTTTTTTTTGCATAGAACTGAGGCTCCAATTTCGTCTCTTATCATCTTAATTAAGAACCAATTGGATTTTGTTCAAAGTTAGCAAGATATCAGTAAATTTTGAGTTGTTTGCATACTTGCTAAACTCCAATCATTAAAATAATGGAAGTAGTGGAAATGGTTCTAATTGATTCAAACAAAGCTAAGTTGGCCAAATGTCATGTGTCATCCAAAGTTTATTAGGACTATATTAATTCTCACCATATTAAAGCTTTCACCTCCTTCTTCATACACCAAGTACATAGGAAGACCTTGAAATCCAAATCTAAAAAATCTATCTCAAATAGAATGGTAGAAAAGTCCTCGACCAAAGGCAAAGGATTGAATGGCTTGCAGATCTCTACCATTCCCAATAGAAAAGGCCATTGAAGAAAAAGATTGTTAGAAGAAATTAACCTAATAAATATTAATAAACATAATAATTTTACATAATATAGTCAATCCTTAATACATTATGCTCAGTTTTATGTTTTCTTCTCCATGTATTAGTGGCTTATTATATCTTCTACTTTTTACTATTAGGTTTACTTTCATTAACAGTATGTCTTCAACAATATACACTATCGAAGAAAGTATATAACTACTTGCTTATTTATTTAATTTTTAACAGATAACATTTCAAATATTTAATAAGGCAAAAAACTTTGTTTTGTGGTTTTAAGTAGGTAAAAGTATAGATATATGTCATATCATAGTAGAGTAGAACAGGGTACAACAGAGTACAGTAGAGCAGAGAGAACAAAGTAGAGTAGAGTAAAGCATAACAGAGCAAAGTAAAGCTAGGTTAGGCTAGGCAAGGCTCGAGTATAGTTAAGTAGAGAAGAGTAGAGCTTGTTTCGGCTACGCTAGGCTAGGTTAGGTCACAGTAGAGTAGAGTAGACTACTTCTTCATCTTCTTCTTCAACTTCTTCTTGTTCCTCTTCGTCTTCTTTTTCTTCTTCTTCTTCTTTCTTTTTCTCCTCCTCCTTCTACTACTTTGACTTTTTATTCTCCTCCTTCTTCTTCATCTTCTTCTTCTTCTCCTTCTTCTTCTTCTCCTTCTTTTTCTTGTTCTTCTTCTTCTTCTTCTTCTTCTTATTCTACTTCATCATCTTCTTCTTCTTCTTCTTCTACTTCTTATTGTTCTTCTACTTCTTCTTCTTTTTCTTCTTCTTCTTCTTTTTCTTCTTCTTCTTCCACTTCTTCTATTCTTATCTTCTTCTTCTTCTTCTTCTACTTCTACTTCTTCTTCTTCTTTTTCTTCCTCTTCTACTACTTCTTCTTCTTATTATTATTATTATTATTCCTCTTCTTTTTCTTCTTCTTCTTATAGTTCTTTTTCTACTACTTCTTCAACATCTTCTTCTTCTTCTTCTTCTCCTACTTCTTCCTCCCCTTCTTCTTCCTTTTCTTCTTCTTCTTCTTCTTCTTCTTCTTCTTCATCTTCTTATTCTTCTGCTTCTACTTCTGCATCTTCTACTTCTTCTTCTTCTTCATCTTCTTCTTCTTCTTCTTCTTCTTCTTCTTCTTCCTCTACTGCTTCTTTGACTACTTCTTCTTCTTCTACTTGTTTGTCTTTCACTTCTTCTTCTTCTTCTTCTTCTTCTTCTTCTTTTACTTTTACTTATTCTCCTTCTTCTTCTACTCCTTCTTCTTCTTCTTTTTCTACTTGTTCTTATTCTATCTCCTTGTATTGCTCATCATCCTCTTCTTCTTCTTATTTTTCTTCCTCCTCTTGTTCTTATTCTTTTTCCTCTTCTTCTTACTCTTCTTGTTCTTATTATTATTCTTCTTATTCTTCATCAACTTCTTGTTCTTCTTCCTCTTTTTCATCTTCTTCTTGTTCCTCTTCTTCTTCTTCGTCCTCTTTTTTCTTTTCTTCCTCTTCTTCTTCTTCTTTCTCTTTTTCTTCTTCTTCGTCATCTTTTTCTTCCACTTCTTCTTCTTCTTCCCCTTCTTCTTCTACTTCCCCCTTTACTCCTCCTTGTTCTTCTTCTTCTTCTACTTGTTCCACTTCTTCTTCTTCTTCCCCTTTTCCATCTTCTTCCTTTTCTTCTTCTTGTTCTTTTTCTTCTTCCCCTTCTTCTACTTCTTCTTTTTCTTCCTAAATTTCTTCTTCTTTTTCTTCTTTTGCTTCTTTTTCCTCTTCACCTTCTCCTTCTTCTTCTTCTTCTTCTTCTTCTTTGACTTCTTCTTTTTCTTCTTCTTCTTCTTTTTCTTCTTCTTCTTCTTCTTCTTTTTCCTATTCTTCTTCTCCCTCCTCCATTTCTTCTTCTTCTCCTTTTTCTTCTTTTACTATTATTTGTTTTTCCACTTCTTCCTCTTCTTTTTCTTCTCTCCCATCTTGTTCTACCTGTTCTTCATGTTGTTTTTCTTCATCCTCTTATTGTTCTTCTTCCTCTTTTTTATCTTCTTATTCTTCTCCTTCTACTACATCTTCTTGTTCTTTTTGTTCTTCTTCTGCTTCTTGTTTTCTTACTTCTTCTTCCTCCTCGTCTTCTTCTTCTTCTACTTCTTCTTCTTCTTCTTCTTCCCCTTCTTCTATTTTCACATCTTCTTCCTCTTCTTTAATTTGCTTCTCTTCTTCTTCTTCTTCTTATTCTTCTTCTTCTAGTCTTTTATATGGTTCTGCTTCTTCTGCTACTTCTACTACTTCTCTTCTTCCTATTGTCATTCTTCTTCTTCTTCTTCTTCTTCTTGTTCCTCTTCCTCTTGATCTTCTTTTTCTTCTTCTAATTTCTCTTCTTATTATTCTACTCCTTTTGCTTCTCCTTCTCCTTTTTCTTTTTTTGCTTCTTCTTGATCTACTTCTTCTTCCATCTCTTGTTTTTCTCCTCTTTCTTCTTCTTCTTCTTCTTCTTCTTCTTGTTATTATTCTTCTTCATTTTCTTCTTCCTCTTCTTAATCTTCTTCTACTAATTCTACTACTCCTTGTTATTCACCTCCTTCTTTTTCTTCTTCTTCTGCTTCTTCATCCACTCTCTCCTCTTATTCCTCATCTTTTTCTTTCTTTTTTCTTTTTCTTCTTCCTCTACTTCTTCCATCTATTCTTCTTCTTCTTTCCCTTCTTCTTCATCCCCTTCTTCTTCTTCTTCTTCTCCTTCTTCTGCTTCTAATCCTTCTTCTTCATCAACTTCTCCTTCCTCTTCTCCTTCTTTTTCATCTTCTTCTTAATCTTCTTCTTCTTCTTCTTCTTCTACTTCTTCTTCTTCTTCTTCGACCTCTACTTCTTCTTCTTATTCTTCTACCTTCTCTTTTTCTTCTTTTTCTTCTTTTTCTTCTTTTTCTTCTTCTTCTTTTTTTTTCTTTTTGTTCTTCTTCTTCTTCCTCCTCTTATTCTTCTTCCACTTCTTCTTCTTGCTCTATTTCTTCTTTTTCTTCTTCTTCCACCACTTTTTCTTCTTCTTTTTCTTCTACTTCTTCTTCTTATTTTTATTCTTCCACTTCTTTTTCTTCCTCTTCTTCTTCCTCTTCTTTCTCTTCTTCTTCTTTCTCTTCTACTTGTCCTTCTTCTTCCTCTTCTTCTACCTCTTCTTCCTCTTCTTCTTCTTCTTCTTCTTTCCCTTCCTCATCTTCTTCTTCCTCATATTCTTCTTCTTTCATTTCTTTCTCATCTTTCTTGTCTTCTTGTTCTTCATCTTCCTCTTCCTCTTCTTCTTTCTCTTCTTCATCATCATCTTCTTCTTCTTCTTTCTCTTTTACTTCTTCTCCCTCTTCTTCTTCTTCATCTTCTTCCTCCTCTTCCTCTTCATCTTCTTTTTCTTTTTCTTCTTCCCCTTCTTCTTGTTCTTCTTCTTTTTCTTCTTCCTCTTCTTCTTCTTCTACTCCTCATTCTTTTTCTTCTTCCACTTCTTTGTCTTCATCTTCTTCTTCTCCTTCTTCTTCTTCCTATTCATGTTCTTTTTGTTCATCTTTTTTCTCTTCTTCTTCTTCTTTTTCTTCTTCTCCTTCTTCTTCCTCCTCCTCCCCTTCACCTTTTTCCTCTTCTTATCTGCTTCAACTTTTTCCTTCTTCTTCTTCTCCTTCCTCCTATTCTTCTTCTTCCACTTCTTCTTCTTCTCCTTCTTCCTATTCTTCTTCTTCTTCCTCTTCTTGTTCCCCTTCTTCCTCTTCTTCTTCTTCTTCATTTTCTTCTTCTGCTTCTTCTTTTGCTTCTTCTCTTCTTC
>JAIUJO010000190.1:97500-100000 GCA_023846275.1 Vanilla planifolia
TAATCTCTAATAGTTAAGCCCTAATCACAATTACTTAATTATTTGTCCTTAATTACTAATATGCAATCAGTAATCTTTAGCAATTATTCCCATAATCCTTAATTTCTAATACCTAATCCTTTATCTTTAATCCCTTAATCCTTAATCCCTTATCCTTAATCCCTAATCACTATCACTTATTCCTTAATCCCTACTCTTTAATCCCTTATCCTTAATTTCTAAACCCTAATCCTTAATTTCTAATCCATAATCTTTAATCTCTAATCCTTAATCCCTAATTCTTAATCCTTAATCCCTAACACCTTTTCCCGAATCCCTAACCCCTAATCCCTAATTCCTAATCCATCTTTTCTTCCTCTACTTATTCCTCTTCTTCTACTTTTTCTTTCTCATCTTCTTCGTCTTTTTATTCTTTTCCCTCATCTTCCTCTTCTTCTTCTTTTTCTTTTTGTTCTTCTTCCTTTTCTTCTTCTACTTATTCTTCCTGTTATTTTTCCTTTTCCACTTCTTCTCCCTCTTGTTATTCCTCTTCGTATTCTTCTTCATGTTTTTCTTCTTCTTCTTCTTCTTCTACTACTTCTGTTTCATCTTCTCCTTTTTTTTTCTTCTTCTTCTTTTTCTTCTGTTACTTCTTCCTCCTCTTCTTCTTCTACATCTTCTTTTTCTTGTTCTTCTTATTCTTCAACTTCTTCTTCTTATTATTATTGTTCTTCTTCTTCTCCTTAATCACTAACCCCAATTGCTAGTCCCTAATCCATCATTTCTTCCTCTTCATCTTCTTCTTCTTCTTCCTCTTATTCTTCTTATTTTTTGCTCCTTATCTTCTACTTCCACTTTTTCCACATCTTCCTCTTCTTCTTTTCGTTCTTCTTCTTTCTCTTCCTCTTCTTTATCATCTTTACTTCTTCTTTTTCCTCTTCTTCTTGTTCTTTTTCTTCTTTTCTTCTTCCTCCACTTATTCATTTTCTTATTCTTCTTCTTCTTCTTTGACTTCTTCTTCACTTTCTACTTCTTCTTCATCCCTCTCTTCTACTTCCTTTTCTTATTTTTCTTTTTTTCTTTTTCTTGTTCTTCTTCTTCTTCTTCTTCCTCTTCTTCTTCTATTTCTTTTTCTTCCTCTTCTTCTTTTTCCATTTCTTCTTCTTCATTGTCATCTTCTTGTTCTTTTTGTTCTTCTTCTTCTTCCTCTTTCTTTTTTTCTTCATCTTCATCTTCTTCTTCAACTTCTTGTTTTTCTTCTTCCTCTTCCACTTCCTCTTTTTCTACTTCTTCTTCTTCTTCCACCTCCTCCTCCTCCTCTTCTCTTCTTCTTCTTCTTCTTCTTCCTCTTCCACCTCTTCTCTTCTTCTTCTTCTTCTTCTTCTTCTACTATTTCATCTTCTTCTTCCTCCTCCTCTTTCTCTTCTCCTTCCTTTTCTTAATCTTCTTATTTCTTTTCTTCTCCTTCCACTTCTTATTCTACTTGCTCTTCTTCTTCCCCTTCTTCTTCTTCGTCTTCTCCTTTTTCTTCTTCTTCTTCTTTTTTTCTTCTTCTTCTAAATGATCTTTCTCTTCTTGTTCTTCCTCCTCTTTTTCGTCTTCTTTTTCTTCCTCTTTCTCTTCTTCCTTTTTTTCATTTTCTTCTCCTTCTTATTATTCTTCCTCTTCTCTCTTTTCCTCTTCTTCTTACTCTTTTTCTTCTTCTTCCTCTTCTTCTTACCCATTATCCTCCTCTTGTTCTTCCTCTATTCATCTTCTTCCTCTTCTTATTCCATTTCTTCTTCTTCATCTTCTTTGTCTTCTTCTTTCTCTTCTTCTTCTCTTCGTCCTTATCTTCTTCCTCTTCTTCTTAATGTTCCTCTTGTTGTTGTTGTTCTTCTTCTTCCTCTTCTTCTTCATCTTTTTCTTCTTCTTCTTCTTCTTCTTCTTGTTTTTCTTCTTCTACTTCTTCTTCTTCTTCTTTTTCAACTTCCCCCTCCTCTCCTTGTTGTTCTTCTTCTCCTACTACAACTTCTTTTTTCCTATTTTCCTTCTTCCTCTTCTTCTTCCACTTCTTCTTCTTCTTTTTCTTCTTCTTCTCTCACTACTTCTTGTTCTTCTTCTTCTTCCCCCTCTTTTCCCACTCCCTCTTCTTTTTCTTCTTCTTCTCCTTTTCCTTCTCAATCTCCTTCTCCTTCTCCTTCTAGTTCTCTTCTCCTTCTCGATATCGTTCTCATTCTACTTCTCATTCTCGTTCACGTTCTCCTTCTCCGCCTTCACCACATCCTCCTTCTCCATCTCCTTCTTCTCCCTCTTCTTCTTCAACAACTTCTCTTCATCCATTTGTTCTTGTTCTTCTTCTTCTTCTTCTTGTTCTAATTTTTCCTCTTCTTTTACCTCTTCTTCTACTCCTTCTTCTTCTCCATCTTTTTCTTGTCTTTTTTCTTCTTCTTCTTCTTCTTGTCCTTCATCTTCTTCTCCTCTTTCTTTTACTTCTTCTTCTTCTTCTTCTTCCTCTTCTTCTTCCTCCTATTCTTCTTCC
>JAIUJO010000190.1:105000-112500 GCA_023846275.1 Vanilla planifolia
TCTTCTTTTACTTCTTCCTCCTCCTCATCTTCTACATCTTCTTCTTCTTCTTCTTATTCTTCAACTTCTTCTTATTATCATTATTCTTCTTCTTCCTCTTATTCTTCTTCCTTTTCCTCCATATATTCTACTTCCTCTTTTTCCACATCTTCCTTATCTTCTTTTCGTTCTTCTTCTTCCTCTTCCTCTTCTTTATCTTCTTCTTTTTCCTCCTCTTTTTGTTCTTTTCTTCTTTTCTTCTTCTTCCTCTTCTTCATTTTCTTATTCTTCTTCTTCTTCTTCTTCGAGTTCTACTATTTCTACTTCTTCTTTATCCCTCTCTTCTACTTCCTTTTCTCATTCTTCTTTTTTTCTTGTTCTTCTTCTTCTTCCTCTTCTTCTTCTATTTCTTTTGCTTCTTCTTCTTCTTCTTCCTCTTCTTCTTCTTCCATTTCTTCTTCTTCTTTGTCATCTTCTTGTTCTTCTTTTTCTTCTTCTTCTTCCTCTTTCTCTTTTTCTTCATCATCATCTTCTTCTTCTACTTCTTGTTCGTCTTCTTCTTCCTCTTCCTCTTCTTCTTTTTCTACTTCCTCTTCTTCTTCTTCTTCTTCTTCTTCTTCTTCTTCCTCCTTCTCCTCTTCTATTCTTCTTCTTCTTCTTCCTCTTCCTACTCTTCTCTTCTTCTTCTTCCTCTTCTTCTTCTTCTACTATTTCTTCTTCTTCTTTCTCCTCCTCTTTCTCTTCTCCCTCTTATTCTTCTTCTCCTTCCTTTTCTTCATCTTCCTATTTCTTTTTTTCTCCTTCCACTTCTTATTCTGCTTACTCTTCTTCTTCCCCTTCTTCTTCTTCTTCATCTTCTTCTTTTTCTTCTTCTTCTTCTTCTTCTTTTCTACTTCTTCTAAATGATCTTTCTCTTCTTCTTCTTCCTCTTCTTTTTCGTCTTCTTTTTCTTCTTCTTCACTTTCTTCTCCTTCTTATTATTCTTCCTCTTCTCCCTTTTCTTCTTTTTCTTACTCCTTTTCTTCTTCTTCCTCTTCTTTTTATGCTTTATCCTCCTCTTGTTCTTCCTCTTATTCATCTTCTTCCTCTTCTTCTTCCACTTCTTCTTCTTCATCTTCTTCGTCTTCTTCTTTCTCTTGTTCTTCTCCTCTTCCTTATCTTCTTCATCTTCTTCTTCCTCTTCTTCCTCATGTTCCTCTTATTGTTGTTGTTCTTCTTCTAACTCTTCTTCTTCATCTTTTTCTTCTTCTTCTTCTTCTTCTTCTACTTCTTGTTCTTCGTCTTTTTCTACTTCCCCCACCTCTCCTTCCTCTTCTTCTTCTCCTACTACTACTTTTTTTCCTCTTTTCCTTCTTCCTCTTCTTCTTCTTCTTCTTCTTCTTCTCTTCTTCTTCTTCTTTCTTTTCTTCTTCTTCTACTACTTCTTGTTCTTTTTCTTCTTCCTCTTCTTTCCCCTCTCCCACTTCATATTCTTCTTCTTCTTCTTCTCCTTTTCCTTCTCCATCTACTTCTCCTTCTCCTTCTACTTTCTCATTCTCGTTCTCCTTCTCGTTCTCCTCCTTAACCACGTCCTCCTTCTCCATCTCCTTCTTCTTCCATTTCTTCTTCTTTTTCTCATCTTCTTCTCCTTCTTCTCCCTCTTCTTCTTCAACCACTTCTCTTCTTCTATTTGTTCTTGTTCTTCTTCTTCTTCATCTTGTTCTAATTTTCCCTCTTCTTTTTCCCCTTCTTCTTCTTCTTCTTCTTCTCCATCTTTTTCTTCTCTTTTTTCTTCTTCTTCTTCTTCTACTACTTCACCTTCTTCTCCTCTTTCTTCTTCTTCTTCTTCTTCTTCTTCTTCCTCTTCTTCTTCCTCCTATTCTTCTTCCTCATCTATTTCTTTTACTTCCTCTTCTTCTTCTTCTTCTTCTTTTTCCACTTCTTCTTCCTCTTATTCTTCTTCCTCCTCTGTTTCTTTTACTTTCGCTTCTTCTTCTTCTTCCTCTTCTTCTCCTTCTTCTTCACCATCTCCCTCTTCTTCTTCTTCTTCCCTTTGTCGTTCTTCTTGTTGTTGTTGTTGTTGTTTCTTCTTCGTCTTCCTCTTCTTCTACTTCTTCTTCATCTTCATCATCATCATCTTCTTCTTCTTCTTATTCTTCTTTTTCATCATCTTTTTCACGTTTTTCATTATAAACCTTAATCATTATTAACTAATCCCAAATATATAATGCCTAATCAATCCCTTCTTAATCTTAATTCCTAATCCTAGAACCCTAATATTCCATCCTTAATCCATAATTCTTAATGCTTAATCCATAATACTTAATCCCTTAACCCTAAACCTTAATACTTAATCCCTTAACCCTAATACGTAATACTTAATCCCTAATCTTTAATTCCTAATCTGTAATCCATAATCACTAATCCTTAATCATTAATCCTTAATCTCTAATCCTTAATCCTTAAACTATAATCTTTAATCCTTAATCCTAATTGTAATCTCTTAATCTCTTCTCTCAATCCCTAATCTCTAATTCTTGATTGTGAATCTCGAATCTGTAATCACTAATCTCTAATCTAAAACACTCATCACAATTGCCTCATTTTTTATCCCTAATTCCTAATACCCAACCGATAATCTTTTGTAATTAATCCCATAATCCATAATATCTAATCCCTACTCCTTTATCTTTAATCCCTTAATCCCTAACCCCCTATCCTTAATCCCTATCACTATCACTTATTCCTTAATCCCTACTCTCTAATCCCTTATCTTTAATTTCTAAACCCTAATCCTTAATTTCTAATCCATAATCTTTAATCTCTAATCCTTAATCCCTAATCCTTAATCCTTAATCCCTAACACCTTATCCCTAATCCCTAACCACTATTCCCTAATTCCTAATCAATCTTTTCTTCCTCTACTTCTTCTTCTTCTTCTTGTACTTTTTCTTTCTTATCTTCTTCTTCTTGTTATTCTTTTCCCTCATCCTCTTCTTCTTCTTTTTCTTTTTCTTCTTCTTCTTTTTCTTTTTCTTCTTCTTCCTTTTCTTCTTCTACTTCTTCTTCTTCTTGTTCTTTTTCCTTTTCCACTTCTTCTTCCTCTTCTTATTCCTCTTTGTATTCTTCTTCATGTTCTTCTTCTCCCTTTTTTTCTTTTTCTTCTTTTTCTTCTGTTACTTCTTCCTCCTCTTCTTCTTCTACATCTTCTTCTTCTTCTTCTTCTTCTTATTCTTCAACTTCTTCTTCTTATTATCATTGTTGTTCTTCTTCTCCTTAATCCCTAACCCCAATTACTTGTCCCTAATCCATCTTTTCTTCCTTTTCATCTTCTTCTTCTTCTTTTTCCTCCTTATATTCTACTTCCTCTTTTTCCACATCTTCCTCATCTTGTTTTCGTTCTTCTTCTTCCTCTTCTTTATCTTATTTACTTCTTTTTCCTCCTCCTTTTGTTCTTTTTCTTCGTTTCTTCTTCTTCCTCTTCTTCATTTTCTTATTCTTCTTCTTCTTCTTCTTCTTCGACTTCTTCTTCGACTTCTTCTTCTTCTTCATCCCTCACTTCTTCATTTTCTGCTTCTTCTTTTTCTTCTTCTTCTTCTACTTCTTCTTCATCGTCATCATGATCTTCTTCTTCTTGATCTATGACTTCTTCTTATTCTTCTTCTTCTTCTTATTCTTCTTATTCTTCTTCTTCTTCTTCTTCTTCTTACTCTTCTCCTCTTTCTTCTTTTCCACTATCTTCTTCTCATTCTTCTTCTTCAACTCCTTCTTCTTCTTCTACTTCTTTCAGCAACTCTTCCCCATCTTCTTCTTCTTCTTCTTCTTTATATTCTAATTCTTCTTTTCCTTCTACTTCTTATTCTTCTTCATCATCAACTTCTTCCTCTTCTTCTTCATCATCTTCTTCTTCTTCTTCAACTTCTTCTTCTTCTTCTACTTCATTTTCCTCATCTTCACAAACTTCTTCTTCTCTTACTTCTTCTTCAGCCTCTTCTTCTTCTTCTTCTTCTTCTTCTTCTTCTTTTCAATTTTCTTATTCTTTTTCCATTTCTTCTTCATCATCAACATCATCATCATCATCTTCTTCTTCTTCTTCCTCTTATTCTTCCTCTACTTTTCGTTTTCTTCTTCTCCTTCTTCTTCTTCTTCTACTTCCTGTTCTTCTAGTTCTTGTTCTTCTTTCTCTTCTTCCTCTTCTACATCTTCTTCTTCATCTTCTTCTTCTTCTTCTTCTTCTTCTTCTTCTTCTTCTTCTTTTTCTTCTTCTTCTTCTACTACTTCATTTTCTTCTTTTTCTTCTTCTTCTTCTCTTACTACTTCTTGTTCTTCTACTAATACTATTACTTCTTCTTCTTCTTCTCCTTCTCCTCCTCTTCCTTCTTCACATTCTTCTTCTTCTCTTACTTCTTCATTTTCAACTTCTTCTTTGTCGTCATCTCCAACTCCTCCTCCTCCTCCTCCTTCTTCTACTTTTTCTTCTTCTCCTTCTTCTTCTTCTCCTTCTTCTTCTTCTCTTACTTTTTCTATTTGTTCTTCCTCTTTTTCTTCTTGTTCCTCTTCTTCTTCTTCTTCTTCTTGTTCTTCTTCTTTTTCCACTTCTTCTTCTTCTTCTTTTTCTTCTTCTTTTTCCTCTTCTTTTCTAGCTTCTTCTTCTTCACGTTCATTTCCATCTTCCTCTACTTCTTCTTCTTGCTCTTCTTCTTCTTCTTCTTCTACTTCTTCTTTTTCTTCTTCTACCTACTCTTCTTCTTCTTCTTCTTCTTCTTCTTCTTCTTCTTCTTCTTCTTCCTCCTCCTCCTCCTCCTCTTATTATACTTCTTCTTCTTCTTCTATTTCTTTTGCTTCTTCTTCTTCTTCCTCTTCTTCTTCTTACATTTCTTTTTCTTCTTTGTCATCTTCTTTTCTTCTTCCTCTTTCTCTTTTTCTTCATCTTCATCTTCTTCTTCTACTTCTTGTTCTTCTTCTTCTTCCTCTTCCGCTTCTTCTTCTTCTACTTTCTCTTCTTCTTCTTCTTCTTCTTCTTCTTCCTCCTCCTCCTCGCCTTTTCTTCTTCTTCTTCTTCTTCTTCTTCCTCCTCTTCTCTTCTTCTTCTTCTACTATTTCTTCTTCTTCCTCCTCCTCGTCTTTCTCTTCTCCCTCTTATTCTTCTTCTCCTTCCTTTTCTACATCTTCCTATTTCTTTTTTTCTCCTTCCACTTCTTATTCTACTTACTCTTCTTCTTCCCCTTCTTCTTCTTCTTCATCTTCTTCTTTTTCTTCTTCTTCTTCTTCTTTTCTTCTTATTCTAAATGATCTTTCTCTTCTTCTTCTTCCTCTTCTTTTTCGTCTTCTTTTTCTTTCTCTTCCTCTTCTTCTTCTTCTTCATTTTCTTCTCCATATTATTCTTCCTCTTCTCCCTTTTCTTCTTCTTCTTACTCCTTTTCTTCTTCTTCCTCTTCTTCTTACGCTTTATCCTCCTCTTCTTCTTCCTATAATTCTTCTTCTTCCTCTTCTTCTTCCACTTCTTCTTCTTCATCTTCTTCGTCTTCTTCTTTCTCTTCTTCTTCTCCTCTTCCTTATCTTCTTCATCTTCTTCTTCCTCTTCTTCCTCATATTCCTCTTGTTGTTGTTCTTCTTCTTCTTCCTCTTCTTCATCTTTCTCTTCTTCTTCTTCTTCTTCTTCTTCTACTTCTTGCTCTTTGTCTTTTTCTACTTCCCTCACCTCTTCTTCTTCTTCTTCTTCTCCTACTACTACTTCCTTTTTTCCTCTTTTCCTTCTTCCTCTTCTTCTTCTTCTTCTTCTTCTTCCTATTCTTCTTCTTCTTTTTCTTCTTCTTCCTGTACTACTTCTTGTTCTTCTTCTTCTTCCCCCTCTTTCCCTTTTCCCTCTTCTTCTTCTTCTTCTTCCCCTTTTCCTTCTAATCTACTTCTCCTTCTCCTTCTAGTTCTTTATCTCCTTCTCGATATCCTTCTCATTCTTGTTCTCGTTCTCCTTCTCCTCCTTCACCACGTCCTCCTTCTCCATCTCCTTCTTCTTCTTCCATTTCTTCTTCTTCTTCCTCATGTTCTTCTCCTTCTTCTCCCACTTCTTCAACCACTTCTATTCTTCTATTTGTTCTAGTTCTTCTTCTTCTTCATCTTGTTCTAATTGTTCCTCTTCTTTTTCCTCTTCTTATTCTTCTTCTTGTCCATCTTTTTCTTCTCTTTTTTCCTCTTCTTCTTCTTCTACTTCATCTTCTTCTCCTCTTTCTACTTCTTCTTCTTCTTCTTCTTCCTCTTCTTCTTCCTCCTATTCTTCTTCCTCTTCTGTTTCTTTAACTTCCTCTTCTTCTTCTTCTTCTTTTTCCTCTTCTTCTTCGTCCTATTCTTCTTCCTCTTCTGTTTCTTTTACTTCCTCTTCTTCTTCTTTTTCTTCCTCTTATTCTCCTTCTTCTTCGTCTTCTCCCTCTTCTTCTTCTTCTTCTCCTTCTCGTTCTTTTTCTTCTTGTTGTTGGTTTTTTTTCTATCTTCTTCTACTTCTTCTTCATCTTCATCATCATCATCTTCTTCTTCTTCTTCTTATTCTTCTTTTTCATCATCTTTTTTACGTTTTTCATTATAATCCTTTATCATTATTCCCTAATCCCAAATATATAATGCCTAATGCATCCTTTCTTAATCGTTAATTCCTAATCCTCAAACCCTAATATTCCATCCTTAATTCATAATTCTTAGTGCTTAATCCATAACACTTAATCCCTTAACCCTAATCCTTAATACTTAATCCCTTAACCCTAATACGTAATACTTAATCCCTAATCTGTAATCCATAATCACTAATCCTTAAACCCTAATCCTTAATGTCTAATCCTTAATCCTTAAACTATAATCTCTAATCCTTAATCCTAATTGTAATCGCTTAATCTCTTCTCCTAATCCCTAATCTCTAATTCTTGATCCTCAATCTCGAATCTGTAATCACAAATCTCTAATCCTTGAACCCTAATACAAATTGCCTAATTTGTTATCCCTAATTCCTAATACCCAACTTATAATCTTTAGTAATTAATCCCATAATCCATAATTTCTAATTCCCAATACTTTATCTTTAATCCCTTAATCCCTAACCCCTTATCCTTAATGCTTATCACTATCACTTATTCCTTAATCCCTACTCTTTAATCTCTTATCCTTAATTTCTAAACCCTAATCCTTAATTTCTAAATCATAATCTTTAATCTCTAATCCTTAATCCCTAATCCTTAATCCTTGATCCCAAACACTGTAACCCTAATCCCTATTTGCTAATCCATCTTTTCTTCCTCTACTTCTTCTTCTTCCTTTTCTTCTAACTTTTTCTTTCTTATCTTCTTCTTCTTTTTATTCTTTTCCCTCATCTTCTTCTTCTTCTTCTTTTTCTTTTTCTTCTTCTTCCTTTTCTTCTTCTACTTCTTCTTCTTCTTATTCTTTTTCCTGTTCCACTTCTTCTTCCTCTTTGTATTCCTCTTCGTGTTCTTCTTCATGTTCTTCTTCTTCTTCTTCTTCTTCTACTTTTGCTTCTTCTTCTCCGTTTTCTTTTTCTTT